>OX243830.2:28872500-29184000 GCA_945859575.2 Herminia tarsipennalis
GGATGGCGGCTTTTTACCTGTCAAAAAGTACGTCCACTTGACCGTACTTTTTGACAGTTCTTTGCTTCAATTTTAGATGCCAGATTAGGAATCTAGACATTATATAATCAAAGTATAACAATAATAATTAGTTGTTTATTGTTTTAAAACAGTGCTGATTGCAAGCTTCACCTCAAGGTATTGATCGTTGTGGTTACCATAATCTATGTATAGATATCTGTGCTTCCACGGCTAACGAGGTGGGCGAAGCGGTTACACGTTAATTATATTTTATAAGTAAAGTGATTAAACCTGGCCATGATTGTGCAATTTCTCTAAAAGCTTTTATGAGAATACACAAGGACTTTCGACGGTCTTTCCAGTAGGCTACCAGACTATGCGATTGCCGCACCGCCGAAATCGACTCTGACCATTAACAAATGTGTAGAGCCTCAATACCTAGTATAAAAACTACTAGGCGGATCTTTTCTAGTGTAGTTTTGTGGTTGGATTATACTAGTTTAGCGAAAAAAAACTATTTTGCTCTCGCTAGCTTAATAGCTAGAATAGCAGATTCTATGAAAATAAAAAATATTTGGGCGATCGTGATGGATTGTTAGGTACCACTGCCTCAAGCAAAAACTGTTGGACGAATTTTGATGAGAATTCATATTATAGCTCATCACTACATAGTATAAAACAAAATCGCTTTCTCTGTCCCTATATATGCTTAAATCTTTGAAACTACGCAACGGTATTTGATGCGGTAATAGATAGAGTGATTGAAGAGGAAGGTATATATGTATATTAACATCCATTAAATAGTGGAGAAATAAGGAGTGGAGCAGCAATAAGAAATGTTGCAAAAACGGGAAAAAATTATGCAGATAACGTTGCGCGGGTCAGCTAGTAGAATATAAAAATCAGAAGCTTAATTCTAGTATCGGTTTAAAGACTCTTTATTCTCATAAGAACAATATTAATACATAGTTCACTTACATGAGAGAAATATTAACTTGAAGTAATTTTTATAGGCATTTCTTGCCAATTACTTTACAAATACAATAATTGCATTATTGAAAGAAAAAAAAATCTATCTTTTAAAAATGCAATTATTGTATTTCTAAAGTAATTGGCAAGAAATGCCTATAAAAATTACTTCAATATTCGGCCTGCGACATCATAATTTGTTAAAATACTCTCTGTAACGAAGCAATAACAAAAGCCGTAATAGTTCTTTACTACCGATTCCTAAGGCTGGACTTCAAATTTTTCTATCTTTCAAAAATGCAATTATTGTATTTGTAAAGAAATATTAACCCCGTAAGTACACTAATCTTCGAGTATCGAAGTATGCATTTATATAATGCTAGCTTTCGCCCGCGGCTCCGCCAGCGTGGATGTCGGTTATCGCGATAAAAACTATCCTATGTCCTTCCCCGGGACTCAAACTATCTCCAAACCAAATTTCATCTAAATCGGTTTAGCTGTTTGAGTGTGAAGCGTAACAAACATACAGACAGAGTTACTTTCACATTTATAATATTAGTATGGATTAGAAGAAGTTTCGAACACATTTTAACTAGGAAATGTTTTGTATTTGTTTTTCATTTCATTTTCAAAATGGAATAAAATAAGACAAAAAATCGCTAGTTAAATGTTTGAAACCTCTTTTAATTTATTATGAATAACGGGATTCAATTATAGTTTAGTTTTAAGATGATTTTTGTTGTTTATGGGTTACATTCGATGCTTCGGTTTTTGTTCAAGTAATAAAAATACAAAGTTAATTCGCTTAATGTGACACATAAATGCAATTACAATGTACCTACTACCTACATATTTATCTGATTACAGAATCATTTAAGTTTATAAAAGATAAAATAAAAATGTAAAAACAAACAAGTCACCGCTTATTTTATCTTATTAACTTGTTTTCTTTACATGTTAGAGAACATTGCAGTGAACACAAATTATGTGACAAACTAATAAAAGTCACGATTGTTTGTTTTAATATTCATAACTTTGAGACTTGAGCTAAAACTAGCCATTGTGTTTTAATCTGTTGCAATTTATTGTTACACGTTCTGTTAATTGATTTGAAAAAGTAGAGGTTTTAGGAGGAAATTAAGATTAAGTAGGTGAAGGACGCAACGGAAGCCTATTGCTATGCCAATGCGTCAGTGTGTACTGTTCTACCTTTGAGGTTTTAATTTATATTTTAAAGACTAAATAAAAACCTAGTCTTCTAAATGTTTAATAGGTGTATTAATATTATTATAGGTATCATAACAAATAATAAATAATACAACTCGATAAACTGTAATAGAAACGTAATTTTATTTTTTGTTATGCAAGATTGGTGATGACGTCAAGTACCCAAAAAACGTAACACCTATGACGTCACCATGCATTTTATAAAAGATATTAAATATAGTCCAACCCTGTCAGTTAGCAACTAATTAGTAACACACACAGCTCTACGACAGTCACCGAACATGAATCACAGTGCGAACAGTTAGAAAAAATACTAAATTCGTTAAATGCTACTTTACATCCCATTGACTCTGACGGTTCTACCTTCCCATTGTTTTTCCTTACTTTTTCTTTTATTCAAAATTAGATATTTTAAAATAACGTCATATCAAACAGTTCACAATACAGATCACAGGTTTCGTGTGAGATGTTCGATCACTCGATACATTCCCCACAGTACCTATATAGTGCAGACTCCTGACTACTATGTACTTACCTATCTTTGATTATTTAATGTCTAGATAGACCATTCTCCCAATACGCCTATAAAAAAATGAAGGATCTTTGACGTTTGACACTCGTTGATGAGAACAACTATGACTAAAACATCGGATGGCGGCTTTTTACCTGTCAAAAAGTACGTCCACTTGACCGTACTTTTTGACAGTTCTTTGCTTCAATTTTAGATGCCAGATTAGGAATCTAGACATTATATAATCAAAGTATAACAATAATAATTAGTTGTTTATTGTTTTAAAACAGTGCTGATTGCAAGCTTCACCTCAAGGTATTGATCGTTGTGGTTACCATAATCTATGTATAGATATCTGTGCTTCCACGGCTAACGAGGTGGGCGAAGCGGTTACACGTTAATTATATTTTATAAGTAAAGTGATTAAACCTGGCCATGATTGTGCAATTTCTCTAAAAGCTTTTATGAGAATACACAAGGACTTTCGACGGTCTTTCCAGTAGGCTACCAGACTATGCGATTGCCGCACCGCCGAAATCGACTCTGACCATTAACAAATGTGTAGAGCCTCAATACCTAGTATAAAAACTACTAGGCGGATCTTTTCTAGTGTAGTTTTGTGGTTGGATTATACTAGTTTAGCGAAAAAAAACTATTTTGCTCTCGCTAGCTTAATAGCTAGAATAGCAGATTCTATGAAAATAAAAAATATTTGGGCGATCGTGATGGATTGTTAGGTACCACTGCCTCAAGCAAAAACTGTTGGACGAATTTTGATGAGAATTCATATTATAGCTCATCACTACATAGTATAAAACAAAATCGCTTTCTCTGTCCCTATATATGCTTAAATCTTTGAAACTACGCAACGGTATTTGATGCGGTAATAGATAGAGTGATTGAAGAGGAAGGTATATATGTATATTAACATCCATTAAATAGTGGAGAAATAAGGAGTGGAGCAGCAATAAGAAATGTTGCAAAAACGGGAAAAAATTATGCAGATAACGTTGCGCGGGTCAGCTAGTAGAATATAAAAATCAGAAGCTTAATTCTAGTATCGGTTTAAAGACTCTTTATTCTCATAAGAACAATATTAATACATAGTTCACTTACATGAGAGAAATATTAACTTGAAGTAATTTTTATAGGCATTTCTTGCCAATTACTTTACAAATACAATAATTGCATTATTGAAAGAAAAAAAAATCTATCTTTTAAAAATGCAATTATTGTATTTCTAAAGTAATTGGCAAGAAATGCCTATAAAAATTACTTCAATATTCGGCCTGCGACATCATAATTTGTTAAAATACTCTCTGTAACGAAGCAATAACAAAAGCCGTAATAGTTCTTTACTACCGATTCCTAAGGCTGGACTTCAAATTTTTCTATCTTTCAAAAATGCAATTATTGTATTTGTAAAGAAATATTAACCCCGTAAGTACACTAATCTTCGAGTATCGAAGTATGCATTTATATAATGCTAGCTTTCGCCCGCGGCTCCGCCAGCGTGGATGTCGGTTATCGCGATAAAAACTATCCTATGTCCTTCCCCGGGACTCAAACTATCTCCAAACCAAATTTCATCTAAATCGGTTTAGCTGTTTGAGTGTGAAGCGTAACAAACATACAGACAGAGTTACTTTCACATTTATAATATTAGTATGGATTAGAAGAAGTTTCGAACACATTTTAACTAGGAAATGTTTTGTATTTGTTTTTCATTTCATTTTCAAAATGGAATAAAATAAGACAAAAAATCGCTAGTTAAATGTTTGAAACCTCTTTTAATTTATTATGAATAACGGGATTCAATTATAGTTTAGTTTTAAGATGATTTTTGTTGTTTATGGGTTACATTCGATGCTTCGGTTTTTGTTCAAGTAATAAAAATACAAAGTTAATTCGCTTAATGTGACACATAAATGCAATTACAATGTACCTACTACCTACATATTTATCTGATTACAGAATCATTTAAGTTTATAAAAGATAAAATAAAAATGTAAAAACAAACAAGTCACCGCTTATTTTATCTTATTAACTTGTTTTCTTTACATGTTAGAGAACATTGCAGTGAACACAAATTATGTGACAAACTAATAAAAGTCACGATTGTTTGTTTTAATATTCATAACTTTGAGACTTGAGCTAAAACTAGCCATTGTGTTTTAATCTGTTGCAATTTATTGTTACACGTTCTGTTAATTGATTTGAAAAAGTAGAGGTTTTAGGAGGAAATTAAGATTAAGTAGGTGAAGGACGCAACGGAAGCCTATTGCTATGCCAATGCGTCAGTGTGTACTGTTCTACCTTTGAGGTTTTAATTTATATTTTAAAGACTAAATAAAAACCTAGTCTTCTAAATGTTTAATAGGTGTATTAATATTATTATAGGTATCATAACAAATAATAAATAATACAACTCGATAAACTGTAATAGAAACGTAATTTTATTTTTTGTTATGCAAGATTGGTGATGACGTCAAGTACCCAAAAAACGTAACACCTATGACGTCACCATGCATTTTATAAAAGATATTAAATATAGTCCAACCCTGTCAGTTAGCAACTAATTAGTAACACACACAGCTCTACGACAGTCACCGAACATGAATCACAGTGCGAACAGTTCATAATTTGCTTTAGACTTCACAACATCTATGTGCTTAAATAGATTAATACGCGCAAAAAAACGTCTTTGTACTTCAATTTTAGAAGCAGTTTTACAAGAAATTAATAGAGTGAATTTTTCCCTCATACAAATTAATTAATAGGTTGTTTTGATGACTAAAAATAAAGATAAATCTAATCAGAATGCATCGAAGGATTGGCGGGACAGATCGGAGCCGCTTCTCTCAGTGCCTGAAGATGAAAGGTGAGTCGGGGAGCTTCATTAAAATCCACTATTAGTAGATAAGCGCTCTGTTGAACAAAACAACCGTGTAACGTTCAATCGACCAGAGCTTTTATGTAATCTGTTCGGTGATTATTTTCGAGCTTCTGTTTAATGGGGATTGCTTTGTGATGTTTACTCTGCTTATCGTACTTGTAAGTGCATGACATGGTGTCTAGGTACGATTTTTTGGTAGAACTATATATTTAAGTAGTTGCTCCCAAGCAAAATCCAATCTCGTGCGATGGGGAGTTAGATTGTTTGATAGTTTGTTATATTTTTACGCCAACTAAGTATTCAATGTTAATGACACAACTATACACAAGTAAGCTCGACTGATTTACTACTAGATAGGTAAGTAGGTACTATCTATTCCTTGTAAAAGTACAGTCGAGCGAAAAAGGAAATAAATACAATTATAACAAACCTCTTCAGATATCGTTAACGATGTTGGCCACTTCTGTCTTATCTTTGCATATTAATAGGTCAATAGGAAAACTTAACGCCATTTTATGTCGTTTCTTCTTTTTGTATGCAATGCACAACATAAACACGCTTCGATAGATGAATCGAAATAATTATTTTATAATAAAAATAACAATCGATTTATAAATTTGATAGTCCCGTGAATTTCCAAATTCGATTGCCCCGTAAAGTCTAGGTCGCCTTAGGATTTAAAAAAAAATCAGAGAATTATGTTTAAATTTAGTACAATATTCATTCAGAAAGAAACTGTTGTTCCTAGGGGATAAAAAAATCTACATTATTACGAAAAAAGCCATCCGCAAGCAAGTCAAGTAGGTACTGTCTCCTTTGAGAGGAAATGCATTTTCTATGAATAATTCAACAATAGAAAACATCAGCATTGTCGTCAAAATTATATGTCAAAATATATTTCATAGCATTTAT
Source organism: Herminia tarsipennalis (assembly GCA_945859575.2). NCBI lineage: Eukaryota > Metazoa > Arthropoda > Insecta > Lepidoptera > Erebidae > Herminia > Herminia tarsipennalis. Next base: position 28,879,016 of record OX243830.2, read on the forward strand.
GTTGATAGCATTAATCTTCATATGTCATCATAGCAGTCCGCATTTGCTTCAGAAGATCTTATCTTTCTTATTTATAGCTTAAGATGATTTTAGTGATTAGATACAATTAGGTGCCTAATTTCCTATTAACTTGAATAGACAGCACGTTAATTATTTACCGTATCTGGCGTAATATAGAGACGCATTTGTGAGCATCTTGTATCTATAACGACCACTAGAAAATATTGCCGGTAATCTTCCTTACCTACCTATTCCCTTTCACAGATGCCAAATCTTCAATCAGCCCTGTGTAATAAATATGAATAATTTGTAGATCACACCAATTTTTGGCCCGTCACCTTGACTCGCAGATGTTAGCTCCGTTGCGACAGCGTAGTTCATCAGCCTTTTCTTATTTGTAGTATTCGTTGCTCACAGGACAAAGTCCGCTATTTTGAATCGGTTTTATACCGTAGTTGGTTGTAGGGATGTTACGGAGCTTCTACTCCGACTCCGAAAGGTCGAACTTCCGATTGATTTTAAACCTCCGACTTCGGCCCCGATACTTTTAAATCGGACTTTTTAATAGGAGGTATAGTTCGATAGAATCTTTATGACTGTTCTGAACTTAGGCGCGCGGGCAATGCAACTGCGACAACACGACTCGCGCTGCGTTCAGAACAAGCAAAAAGATTTTTACATACTTAGCGTGCGGCGGCCACTCCTTTAATCTAATTTCATACTAATATAATAAACAACACATAATAACAAACTCATAACAAATGTATGACGGAAAAATTCTCATGGATTCCATATGATCGCGGTGGGAGTGTTACTGTCTCGGTGGAGCGGTGAGAGTGTGTCCGATTGCTACGCAAGAGGTCGTGGGTTCGATTCCCACATGGGACACCACTTTGTGTGACCCACAAATTGTTGTTCCGAGTCTGGGGGTACTTTGTGTCCGTGACTTGTATGTTAGTAAAGTCCACCGCGACACAGATCATGTACCTACGCTACTGCGGGAATCGCTTATAATAAAAAAAAGAACATGATCGCGGGTTCGAGTCCCTTCACACATTTATTATAAGTGACTGAATAATGTTTTATTTTTACCCAACTGCGGAAGAGGGTTATGTGTTTGACGTGTAGGTATGTGTGTTCCTCTGTGCACAATATATTAAAAAATAAAAAATCCGTTTTTTTATTATTACATTGAATAATAATATCTTGGCACAAACTAAGCAGAGATTGTACTATGGTAACCAGACAACTGATGAACAAACTATTATATAAATCTAAATACATATATATTATAGATAAATTAAACCCAGACACAGAATTAACCATTGTGCTCGTAACACAAAGTTTTATCCTGGGTGCAGATAGAACCACTAGACTAACAGACCAGTAATTTTATAAATCTTTTTTTCTTAAGCCTTATCTCAACATATTTGTCTTCTCCCACGACCTCCGACAAACCAAATTTAAAAGCTCCTGCTTCGGCTCCGATAAAACCACCTCAGTAACATCCCTAGTTGGTAGCTAAGGTACATAGGTACCTACTATTGCTTAAGTTAGGTTGAAGATATAGATCTCTAGTGGCGGAGGGTCCTTAGTAAGTACATTATTATTTTCAGGATCCCTTTCATCTCTAGTTACTTAATATTATAAAGACAGAACCGTGTCCTGCAAGATAGGTATATATTTTTGTATCGAGTTACCTAAGGAAAGTTATTACCGCTTCGCCTCTGCAGACTTCTAAATTATTTTTGATTGTAAGTTATCCACAGTGTAGAAGTGGCATTTAGGATAATAATAATAATATAATATCTTGGGACAACTCACACAACGCTATCTGATCCTAAACTAAGCAGAGCTTGTACTATGGAAACCAGGCAACTGATAAACATACTTATATATTTCTAAATACATACATATTATAGATAAATAACACAGAATAAACCATCGTGCTCATCACACAAAGTTTTATCCTGGGTGGGGATCGAACCCACGACCTCTTGCGTAGCAGTCGGATATACTCCCACCGCGCTACAAAGGCAGTCATGAGGATGAATACTCTCAAATTTTATGTAACACTAGCTGTGCCCACGACTTCTGTTTTGCTGTGCTGTTCACTTCCTATACGTGTAAACGTAATGATAAAAGCCTTAGTTACTTTTTACATCATCGGCTGTCTGAAAGTGAAAGTCTCGTCAAATTGAATTCCCGTTCAGAACAAACAGATAGACAGACAAAAATAAAACCCGGGATTTTGAGATAAAATGGTATATCCAATGGTACCTGTATGGTACGCGACGATATACGAATCCCGCTGAATGCCGTTATTATCATACTAGAGTTATTGCTTGTCAGAACAAATCTTTATCCATACTGCGATTAACATTTTATGTCGTAGTCAACATTTACTCACCCTAATTCATAATAAATGTTTGATTTACTCATTCCAGAGAACACCCGCCCCACTCGCTGCCGCGACTAAGCGTAGTGCTGCCAGCCAGCAGTACCTCCAGTACAGAAAATATACCTTGCGCTGTAATGCCTAAGAGGAAACCACTTTCACATGGCGAGTAAGAACTTTCACAAAATTTATCTTTTTTTATAAAAACATCTAGAATCGATAAGCAAGTTATCATACAAGGAAGCAATGACCACCAATCTTTGATAAATATTTATTTTATAAACACCTTAGAATGACTTCATGGCAGGTGCCTTCATTTTAACAACAGGGCCTCTAGATAAATGTCATTCTATTCGATTAGAGTTTACGCTAATCGAATAGAATGACGTCAGTTAGACGTCGTTGCGCGCGCACAACTGCTAATCTCTTAGTAACAATTCAGTGTTTCGCGCGCAACGATGTCATTCTTTTCGATGAGTAACTCATAAATAAGACCCCATATCTTGGTAGGTTTAGTACCTACACACTTCGTAAAAACGATTAAATAATGACTCTAACTACTACTACTTAACAAATATTTAGGTACCAATCGTTTAAATAAGTATAACAGTTGCAGTTAAGTTTTGATTAAAACGGCTATTTTGTATTCTTATAACTTTGGGGTCGATCTCAAATACGCTTGCGTCAAGTATACATCGCGAAAGCGCAATAACGGCATTCTATTACAGTGCGTCAATTGCGCTAGCGTATTTGAGACTGCACCCGAAGTTACAAGAATACAAAAATGGCCGTTTTAATCGAAACATAACTGCAACACTGCACTGCTTTAAATACGTGAATTGGCCTCCTAAAACCATTGTATACCGACAAACAAAACTTTCCGCTTTTCAATTAATTTTGTTAGCATCTAATTAATTTTCACTAGCGATGTGTTTTAGTTTATTAACAGATAATTGATACGATATATCACATTGTTTCAGTGAATCCATGACCGTGGTGCTGTCAGCGTTTTATGCAAAATTATTAATAGTTTTAGGAGTAGCACTGCCTGTAACAAGCACTATACAAAATGAAATGAGTACTAATATTACTTCAGACGTAAGTACTGCTATTTTAATATCAAGCTTACCTTTGTCTTCCAATTACTCTTATTGAAGTAAGTACACTTTAAAACTGACTAAGTAGGTATATAAAACACAGTAAAATCAGTGGAAACAATTATATGGCTGAATAAGCCGTCGTTACCGCTGACAATGGATGCCAGCAACACTTGTTATCAGCCTTGTTTTGAATCTATGAATTCTACACATGCTGCCCACGTACTCGTACATTTAGCTCTCCGTTACGCTATGAACACCTTATTCCTCGAAACACAACATTCTCTATTCTCCTCTACATCCTTTATTCCCCCGCGTAGTTCACCTGAGTGGCTCGTGCTGATTCTCTACTTTCTTTGTAGGATCTTTCAAAGATCTTTCAATTGATCGAATCGGACTGCCTCTGTGGCGCGGTGGGAATGTATCCGACTGCTACGCAAGAGGTCGTGTGTTCGATCCCTACCCAGGATAAAACTTTGTGTGATGAGCACGATGGTTTATTCTGTGTCTGGGTGTTATTTATTTATAATATGTATGTATTTAGAAATATATAAGTATGTTTATCAGTTGTTTGATTTCCATAGTACAAGCTCTGCTTAGTTTGGGATCAGATGGCGTTGTGTGAGTTGTCCCAAAATAAAAAATAAAAAAAATGATTTCTCTGAGTAGCCTACCTGTCTTAATCTGTTCATTAATATATTTGCAGGTATTCTCAATGTATTTGTATATCGTCAGTATGCTCTTCCTGGGATATACATTTTATCATCTCCGAATGGCCAGAGGAGATAAAGACGGTGAGTAACATTCATATATTTTTTTCTAATAAGTCTTAATGTGATTTGAAGGGCCTGTGAAACAGTGGTATGAATTTAATTTTAATTGCATAAGATAAATTTGTGTCTTAGTTTATAAATATATTTGTGTTCTATTTTTATTTTTTGATTATTTGATTACGTTGTTGTTGTGTATTACTTTATATTTTATTTTCATAAAAAAAATGTTTATTCTTATAAAAGTGGAAACTAGCATTTAAGTAAATTTTTGCATGCCTTATGGTTCAATGTATTGGGACTTATTTGTGTTAAGACCTTATTTTGTACACCTACATTGATAGCATTGATTGATTTATTGATTGATCAGATTGGGGGTTTACGAAGTTTAGAAACGTAACTTACTACGCACGTCTAAAAAATGTCACTCCACTTGCTTTAGAAAGCAAGTAACCAACAATCCTGTGCATATATATAACTAGCTGATCCGCGCAACTTCGTCTGCGTAAATTTTCCCCTTTTTAAAACATTTTTCATTGCTGCTCCGGTCCTATTGGTCGTAGCGTAATGTTGTATAACCTTCCTTGATAAATGGACTATCCAACAGTAAACTATTTTTTCAATTCGGACTAATAGGAATTCTTCTTCTTTTTCTTCGGAGTTCTTGATCTTATCGCGTTCAAACCAACAAACAAACTCTTTATCTTTATAATATTAGTATAGATAATAGGCTATTAAGTTACCCTTAGCAATTAATCAGTATATTTGCCGAAAATACAGAAAGGCTAAGAATGCCAATTTTTATCGGAAAACCACTTTTGATGGCCTTAAAACGTCTCCACTGTAGAGACACGGTCTCATCTCCTATGCTTCTTCTCTGAGTGAGAATACATAGAGGGAGAGAATAACCTAATAACAATGTTAAAGACGATAATGAAAATGTTATTGAAGGTACGTGTAAATTACACTAAATTGTTTTTATATATATTTATTTTGATTTCCAGAAAATGTACGACGAACACGTTACGGCAGCTTTTATCTACACATTGGAGTGGCAGGGTTTGGAGTGGGCTCTATCATCTACTCCTGCTTACAATTCGGTGGGTACTTCGACCTTTCTGGAGACTGTCAACTAGTCGTGGTGGCCATCAAACCTGTCCTGAGGATTTTGTTCTTAGTAGCTCAGACTGTTTTCATATTTTCTTTTACTGATGTAAGTAACTAACTTTGTTAAAATATTTTTTATATCTAGTAATCAGCCAAAGTTTCACTATCTATTCACTCGCTCTCTTAAGGCGATTGCACCATAATTTGACAAGAAAGGTGTTGTTTTACTGCCGTGTGGTACCGGCTTAAGAATAGTACCACCCCATCTCTTCCCGTGGGTGTCGTCAAGGCGACTAAGGGATGTCACACTGGAGGACGGGCAGCAGCGTCCTCTGCGTACTTAAAACCTTACTGCGATCGCCAACCCGCTCGCCAAGCGTGGCGATTATGGCAATTACCCCCAGGATCTACATACTAGTCAGTTCTACTGGGGAGACCCGTGCCCAGCAGTGGGACATCATATGGGTTGATATGTGTGTTGTTTAACATCCTCTCAGAGGCATGAAGACGAATGAGTATCTTTTTCAAATGGACAATTTAACTTGGCAACCTTTCTAGTGGCAACGTTATATTGTATGCACATTGAGGAGTTTCTATATAACAAGTATTTACTTATACATCTGTATAATCACAAGTATTTACGTATAGGAACAATAGCTAATCTCCTGAAGAACGGAATCGCCAAGATGGAAATTGGTTTCATAAGCATGTAGCAACGTAGGTAGATAATATTAGAGAGACTGAGCCTAGTAAACATATTGCAACGTCTACAGTATAAAAAAGTCAAACCATAGCAAATAAACCAACTGTACAAATCATATTCATAAAGAGATTTAAATGCTCATCAAATAGAAGCTGGTGACCTTGACCACTCAGACTTTAGAACATGTGCCACATCCACATTATAGATGAACCGCCGCTAACTCGTAAGTCACGATGCCACTGTTGTGGTCTCTACTACATTTTGTAAAGTGCTAACAAGCATACAATTCACGATACAAATGAATTACTTCCCGAATGGGAATTTTTTTGAAAATGTAATTAAGTTAGTAATAGATATATATATTAATAATATAATAATATCTTGGGACACCTCACACAACGCCATCTGATCCCAAACTAAGCAGAGCTTGTACTATGGAAACCAGACAACTGATAGACAAACTTATATATTTCTAAATACATACATATTATAGATAAATAACACCCAGACACAGAATAACCATCGTGCTCATCACACAAAGTTTTATCCTGGGTGGGGATCGAACCCACGACCTCCGGCTTAGCAGTCAGGGTTACTAACCACTAGACCGACAGGCCAGTCAAAATATCAATCGAATCAGAATCGTAAGCACTATCACAGAAAAATGCATATAAATTGTAAGTTACGTGTACCTACTGATTTGGAAGACTTGAACTTGTCGTGTTTAAAATTATTTCTGTCGCTAAGTCCTCTTCTTGACGTTTGAGTTTAAAAGTAAACTATAGAAATCCTCACTGAACACAAATTTTTAGAGCATTTTCTTTTGATTATCTACCATTCAATTTACTCTCAGAACAGGTTTGTAATGATGATATGCAGGTTACCGATCGATTATGTGATTAAATTTTTACGTAACGTTATTAAAAATATAATACTTGAGGCGCAGTTACGGTACTGGCAAACCTATAAGTTCATAAATAACTAATCAGTCTTCACTAATCCCAAGATAGATGTCTTCTTGATGAGCTCTGACGATCTTACCTACCTAAGAACTTGTAGAAATACAGAAACAAATATTCTTCAATGCGATGTTATTCTTGGTGGAAATAATCCCATACAAGCAGAGCTGCAAGAAAATGTTCCCTGCACGTTCATTAGTTAAATTAGTGTTTATTTCCCTATTGTTGCATTATCATATCATATAATATCTACTTAGTGCATTGCACCACTAGGTAAGTACTTGTTCTCTCTTTAGAAACAGCAATGACCCTAGTGATATTTAACAAAATCGTCTCAATTTAGCTGAGAACACGTTCCATTGGCTCCGATGCATGCTTGCCAACGTTTATACGTCCGTCGTAGTCGTAAAACTGTTTCTACAGTACCTACATTCACGGCGCTACCGTCTTCGTGGAGTCTTTGAAATCTATACTAATATTATAAAGCGGAAGAGTTTGTTTGTTTGTTTGTTTGTTTGTTTGTTTGTTTAAACGCGCTAATCTCAGGAACTACAGGTCCGATTTGAAAAATTTTTTGGATAGCCCATTTTTCGAGGAAGGCTATAGGCTATATAACATCGCGCTACGACTAATAGGAGCGGAGTAGCGACGTGAAATGTTGCAAAAACGGGGAAAATTTATGCATACGAAGTTGCGCGGGACAGCTAGTTAATTATAATCACCTAGCTGGTATCTAATCGTTATCTTTCTCTCACAATTACACACATCAAAAGTGTCTAGGGATCAACATATATTTTTGCAATAACTTTTCTCCTGATTGATTTTTTTTTTTTTATTTCTTTAAGGATTCATCAAATAAAGTGTTTTCGTTTGTCACAGTAACGATAAACCAAGTCACCTTTGCATTAATAAAGAAATTTGCCATTTTCCTAATAAAGGGATTTTTGACATTTGAACCACTAACATTAAAGTTCGAAAAAAAGACTGAAATAACAGTTTTCTTTAAAATTTTATTGGGTAACTTAAACAGTGTTTCTACCGCGAACACTAACAACACAAGAACATCGGTTTGGCATACTCAAAATGAGTTCATCCAAATCACGCTGTGGAATGGCCGCCCATGTTCGTTGCAACAACAAAAAAAGGTCTTCTTGCGACTGGATACCCTCCATATTCGGCAGAGCTCTTCTCTGTAGCATATCCCATGCATGCTCAATCGGGTTCAAGTCTGGCGACTGAGCAGGCCAGGGCAGGACATTGATGTTAGCTGCGGCGAGAGTCTGTCTTACAACTCTTGCGGTGTGCGGTCGTGCATTATCATGCATTAACTGAAATAAGGGACCGATTTGCACTTGTAGAGGAACGATGACGTCTGATACAATCGTCTCAGCATAAATTTGAGCGTTGAGGTTGCCTCCGATCCAAATCAACTCAGTTCTTCCGCCGATCCAAATACCCGCCCATACCATGATGGTTCCACCACTATAAGGATGGACTTCCTGGCAGGATTTTAATCGCTGTTGGCGTCCAGGGGTTCTCCAGTGTCGTATACGTCTTGTATCCGGTCTCATACCAAAACGAGACTCATCAGAAAAGCACACGAAACGCCATTGTTCTTCTGCCCAATTTCTGTGTTCAAGAGCCCATTGATATCGAATCCTACGATTGTGCATTGCTATAGGTGGTACCCGTAGCGGTCTTCGGGAATGAAGGTTCACTTCATGCAAGCGGTTTCTGACTGTTTGGTCGCTAATTAAGTTCCCTGAAGAGTGATGAAGCCTCACGGCTAACATCATGGCGGTTATTGTTGGACCTCTTCGAGTTAAGATTTGAATGTATCGGTCTTGTCTCCGTGTGGTGCAGCGATACCGTCCTCCATGGCGCTCAGCCACGGTACCAGTGCTTCGGTAACGTGTCCAAAGTCGACTGATAACACTCTGACTTGTATTCAGAGCTAAAGCCACAGTACGTTGCCAGGAACCAGCTTCTATCATTCCCACGGCTCTGAGCATTTCTTCCCTGCTTAAATGACGTCGCCGCTCCATAATAACGTTGGTTTTAATCAGTAGTAGGGAAACAGTAGCACTAATAATGTCTTCAATGCGTTGTATGTTTTTATAGGGAAAATATTGACAGCTGATTTTCATCTTTTACTCGAATTTGATTCACAGTTCCTGATTCAAATTATGAAATGCACCAAAAAGGATCCATATAAATTTATAAAATCATAAATTTATTACAAAGCCACATCTCAATCTCAAGAAATCCGCATAAAAATGCTTGATCCCTAGACACTTTTGATGTGTGTAGTTAATTGCTATGCATCAATCTTAAAGTTGGTAGGTTGATACTAAAAGGAGTTGTGTAATTTCTAAGCCTATAGTGCAATTTATAGCTGCAATAGATACCTATTTTCTATTTTCAGATATTAGACCCAATGCGTGGAGTAGTAATCGACAGATTTGGACTAATGCACTTAATAGCAACAAATGTTTGTGAATGGCTAAATGTAGTCGTTCAAGAAACAAGGGACGACATCGTCGCAGTAGCATACGATCGACCAATGTTTATCCGCTATGCAAACATGACTGTTCATCCAGATTTACCTGAAAACCATAAGCTCAATAATATCAGCATAGAAGAAAATAACTTGACTATAGACACAAATGAGTCTTTAATCAATTTTACTATAGACTCGTTAAATGGAACTGCAATTAACGAGAGTTGGACTTGCAATGTAACAGATATGATAACGCCTTTAATAAAGAGCGTTAATCCATATTTAAGACCATGTGGAGTGGAGTACAGTCTCTTATGCTCCATTATAATAATGGTTATTTGGAATGACATCTGCACAGTGCCTGGTTCGGTAAGCACTTTTATACAATTTAATTTTTAGAAGGCTAGCTGTGAATACTCGACCACTCCCTTGGATATAATTAATAATTGTTACTTGCTACCGTCACAATCCTCAGTTATGTTTTGTTAAACTGTACCAGATAGTACAGAATATGTAGGTACCTTACGCATTTAAGTAAGGTTAGGTACTATTGTTCTACGTATCTATTTTATTCTTTGCATTTAATATATAATTATATATCAGGGTCCTTATTCACTATGTTTTTATTTCGTTTTCGCGGCAAGCCCGCGCGAATGGTCGCATGCGCGGTGCGCTCAAAACCGTCCGCGTGCATGCGAGATGCATTTCGAAGCGCAGCTCTTTGTATACCATTATGACAAGATTTAGGAAAACGAAAAAAAAGATAGTGAATAAGGACCCAGATGCACATTTACACGTGGGTACCTAAATGACCGATATAAAAATAAATGTCTGAAATGAATGCTTTTCCAGAAACAAGGAAAGCAACCGGTAATTACGACCGCGGTTACAAAAAGCCAGTGTTGCGCTCGAGCTAAATCGAACAACCACTTCTCAGTGGATTGTGGCAGCGCTCATAAAGGTCTCTTCATGGGCGTAGCTGTCCTGGCCGGTACTATCGTCAGTCTAATGTTATTCAATGGACTTTTCCACAAACAAGAGCACACGGAGTTGGCTTTATTGCAGGTATTTTATATAAAATCAGATCCTAAAATTCTTCCTTTGTTATCACTACTGAGATTCCTCTCTCGGGCCTCTACGGGCTGCCGATAGATTATCAGTCTAATGTGGGTTGGTGGATGTTACATGTCTTCGAGGTTTTGGTTCTAGAACAAGCCAGTCAGCAATCTACCCGAAGTATTCCCTCATCGATTTTGAACAGTGATGAAGCAATAAATCACATTAAGTGAGGTATTGAACCATGTGTAACACCATAACATCTTTTTCCCTTATTATTCATAATGTTTGTCGCTAGGTTCAGGGATTTTCCAAGGTTTTCATAAGTACCATACGTACATACTGATAATGACTTAAAATATATCTGTTCATATCCGGTGATTGTTTAAAAAAAAATTGTGAAAAAAAAAAAACCTTTGAGACTCATTAGATTCCACAGACAAACTGTGTAAACAGTTTTGTGGGACAATTGTATGTTTAAAAGATGCATGTTTTAATAATATTAAAAAAAAAAATCATTACAATCGTTTTTCTTTTCAGATTAATATATGGGAAACTATTTTATTCATAATGATGACTGTTGGCTCGGGGGCGTGCATACAACGTATGCGGACACTGCCTCTCAAACGAGCAGTGTCGTCATTGCCTCTCGAGCATTCTCTCTTGTTGATCACTCAATGTGGGGTCTACCTCTATTACTTGTTTCAAATTATTGGAGCTGGCTTCCTTATACACCGGTATTCGCATGAAACACGAGCTACCAGGTAAACAACTTATATTATCTGTAATCTCTTTTATACAATTCTGAATTATCTTTGGGTATCATACATCATGTCCTATATGACTTGCCATACGGAGATTTATAGCTAACTTATCCAAACCTAATAATTTGCTATGGACGTTATGGTTCTCTCGCACCAATGCATATATAGTATCTCTACCTATAAATTTTAAACATGAGTAAGGATGACTTATTCCTAAAGAAATATACGTATATTATTATATTACAGGATAATATCACCTCTATGCGCTGTTCTTCAAAGTTCGTGTCAGACGTTACTAGTGTTGGACTCGTGGTCGCGACGCTGTAGAGGCACAGGGCGCCAGCGGCCCGGCCGGCAACTAGTGACCTTCCTCTTAGTGGGCAACTTTGCACTATGGCTCATCAATCGAGTCAAGAATGCCAGAGCAGAATTTCATCCTATTCAGGTTTGAAATGAAACTTTTTTAACCTAGCAAAGACCATTTTTTTTTTGTGCCAATCACAAAAATAAATGGAACAAAGGTATGGTTTTTAGGGTTCCGTAGCCAAAATGGCGAAACGGAACCCTTATAGTTTCGCCATATCCGTCCGTCCGCAGCTTTGCTCAGAGACTGTTACTGCTATAAGCCTGTAATTTTGCATAGATACACATATTACTTACGCCGACAAAGTGAAAAAATAAAATTATGATTTTTTTTTATGGTTCCTCCCCTATACCTATGTAAAGTGGGGACGTGATTTTTTTTCATATATACATCACACTAATATTATAAAGGCGAAAGTTTGTGAGTGTGTGAGTATGTATGTTTGTCTTCTTCACGTCTAAACAGCTAGAGCGATTTTAATAAAATTTGGTATGGAGTTAGCTGACACCGTGGATTAACACATAGGCTAATAAACCGCGAGTAACACCGCGGGCACAGCTAGTAGTAATATAGATAGGTCTTTTAAAAACGTTGAAAAGACCATTTTTAGATTTAGGTAGCCGTTTGTGAAATGTTAAGATTTAAAGTGCAAATTTTGGTTAGAGTCAAGTGTCTCTCTCTCTCTCTCTCTCTGCCATTTAGCTGGCGGGGGGAGGGGCTGCCAGCTAAATGTTGATGTTCAGTATTTGAAAAGTGAAGAAATGAGAAACAAACAAAATTTCGTACAAATTCGATTGAAAATTATTATTAAGTAGGTATAACGTTGTAAGTATGTAACAAAAACATAAGCCGCATTATTCGTATGGAGGAGCGGTTAAATACGGAACCCTACATTGTGCGTGGCCCGACATGCACTTGCCCGGTTTTTTATGATAACATGCTAATTTTAACAAAAGAAATATAAATTACCCACTTGATAATATCCAAAGCATTAGAGGAGAAGGTACCCTATTTTATTTTAGCCCCTCATTTAAAAATACTAGAATTTTTATTACGTTAAAATAGTAAAATACTGGAATTTTTATTAATTAAATACATATTTATTCTTAAAAAAGTATCGATTTGGCAACGTGAAATTAAGTAAGGGTTTTTTGACCCCCAGGGGCGACGTTAAATATATTATTTAAAATTTTATCAACAATTATGTACCTAACTTGAAATTAAAAATATAAAACCTACTCGCTCTGGACATGTAAGGGTACTATGAGAACACAACATTCACTTCTCATGTCTGTCACTGGCGTAACTAGTTTCACAAAATGTGGTAAGCTTTTAGGAATCCTCTCTGAATTCTCATTGTCGTCATATTCAGACTAGGACCTACTAGAACTACTGCTGGATGCAATGATGACTCTTTGGCGCTGACTAGCACTAATGCTGCTAATCAATCCACCTTGACAACGGACTATATCCAAAGCCGCATCATAAAGGTGGAAGCTGACGTAACCGTGCTTCCACCTCTACGGCCAATATACCTGCGGGGGCCACATTACCGTATACTATTATTTTTTTATTTATTACTACTATATAAGTTATTTTTCAATATAAACAAAAATTTTTAGCCTTCTACGAAAATAAATCATAGAAGTGTCCGTAAACTTAGAAAATTCAAAACTACGAACGTTACAAAGTTTCATGGCGATGAAAAAAATAGGTTGCAGCTCCAAGTTACTTACTCTTTGTCTTAACGATTTGCTTTCTTACAGATGGAGTTTTATGGCGTCTGGGCTTGGACACTCATCACGCACGTATCAGTGCCATTGCTAGTTTGCTACAGGTTTCAAGCAACAGTTTGTTTCTACGAGATATGGAAAAATTCTTATAAAAGAACAAGAGAAGGCAACATTGACACGGGTGGAGACGGTTTGGAATTAAAAAATCATCATAGTGCCTAAAAAATCCACACTTGCTAGTTTTTAATTATTTTTTAACCTATAATATCTAATTACCAAAAAGTAATTATACTTAATTTCAATGGAATTCATTTTGTTTTTTTTTTCCTTTCCCTACCCACACTAAGCAATAACGGGGGGTAGGGGTGTCATTCGGTTTACCCGACACCCCGACACCGGCAAAGTGTAAGAGGTAAATGAGCAAAGGAATTCAATACTGTTATAAATAAAAGATTAATTGCCTTTTTTAAAAAGAAATATAAATGTAATCTGCAACTCAAGCAATTTTACAAATAAATTATAAGTAGGTAATCGGGCAGAGCTTCCGCACGCTATGACGACCGACGACAAACTGGGCGAGAGCCGCTCGCCACGCTCCTTTTATAGGCTGCCGCAGTGTTGCCACTGGGGTTTTTATTTTGCTTCTAACACGGCCTCTCCTGACGGGGCTGCGTCCTCGAAGCCATGACGAGTCGATATGGATGGGCCAGCAACACTTTCTGCCTGCAGCGGCAGCTCGCTATCTTTGTCATCAGCGGTAGCTGTAAAATACGTTCATTTTAGGCCACCGTATTCAATCAGATTATCAACAGAAGTCTGGTTTTAGAGAGCAGTTTAAGAATTCAGATTATGTACCAATCAGCAAACAAGTCAACTCGGTGTAGGCAATCCTTCGAACAAATGGTCAGGTCATATAGGCTTTACACAGGTCTGTTCCCACGCAACCGAATACCCGGAGCTTTCGGGACTTACATCAGTCTCTTGTAGGTCACCCCAGATACCTAAAGTCAAGGGTAGGTTTTACACAGGTCTGTTCCCACGCAACCGAATGCCCAGCACTATCGGGACTTAAATCAGTCTCTTGTAGGTCACCCCAGATACCTAGAGACAAGGGTTGGTTTTACACAGGTCTGTTGTCAGTGGCGCTACTGACTCAACCCCGATACCTTCCCAATGTATGTCAGGGTCAACCCAATACCATGCGCACCAAGGATTTACAAGGGTCTCTTCCACTGCACACACAATAAACACTGTCATTGATCACATTATCAAACACTATTATTGATCACATTAACAAACACTGTTATTGATCACATTAACAAACACTATTATTGATCACATTAACAAACACTGTAATTGATCACATTAACAAACACTATTTCAATGTGCTTGTCTGGTACAAAATCTTACAACACGGGTAGGAACTGGTACCCAAGTTAAAAAGCTAGTAATAAGTAGGTACACCATACCTTCAAAGAATGCAGTGCAGGTCTCGGGTGTCCACTCACCCCTCCACAATACCATGTATGTGGCAGCTGCCATACTGGTCTTGCCATATGCGCCAGCTAACAGTTGCAGTTCATATCTGCCGTTGGGGAGCGCCTTGGTTACTTTGTAAGGGCCCCTCATACCACCATCGAGTTTGCCAGTGCTCTGAGAATTCTTGATTACGAAGACTAGGTCATTAACCTGAAACCTTTTGGGTGGTTTCCTATTTCTATTGACATAGGAGTCCTGGTTGTCCTTATTTTGACGAATAAGGTCATCGGCGCGTTGTCGCCTTATCTCGCGGATAGCATCTCGATTAGGATTAGAGCCTTCGTAAGTTATATCTTTAATTAAAGCGTTTAATAATGGTGTAGTAGAATCAGTACCAATGAGTAAATTTAATGCAGAGTATTGAGTTGTCTTATGTTTAGTAATGTTAAGAACTAATTGCAACTTCCACAACACTTTTGACCATTCCTTTTCATTATGATTTACTTCAACTCTTATCATATTTAGGACTGTACGGCAAAACCTTTCGACTTGCCCGTTTTCCTGGTGCATTTCAGGTGTGATAAAATGCACGTCAATACCAAAATCCGAAATCCAATTAATAAACTCGGTATTATCGAACATACGACTCCTATCGCATACCAGTCGTTTGAATGTGCCAAATTGCGAAATCGTTTGTGTCATGACGCGCTTCAACTCGGTACAGTCTTGCCTCCTTAGGGCATGTAGCAAGCAATATTTAGTATAAGCGTCTACTATAATAAGTACATGTTTGTGACCATCACTTTCTCTCAAGGGTCCAAGTACGTCGACGTGTATCGTGTCAAACGGTACTGGAGCCTTCTGCCACGAAAGTATTGGTTGCAGTGGCGCACGGGGGACTTGCTTGTGCGAGATGCATACTACGCAGTGAGTGACGTACTTGACTACGAATTGTCTAAGACCAGGAAACCAGAAGTGCCGCAGGATCAGATCAACAGTCTTGTCTATAGATACCGATGTGTTCATGCTCGTCATGAAAAACGCGTAACAAGCTCAATCAAAACGCCTTTGGTACGTAGCATAGGAATCGCACTTGCTCACCCGTGACGTCATACTTGTAATACAAAAGATCATTACGTTTTACATAACGCGTGTTGTCTAATTGACCATTATTTAATTTTTCTAGCAACGTCAAGGTTTCCTCGTCACCTGCCTGAGCCACCTGAGCCCAATTTTGTGGTTTTCTAATCGCATCAATAACGTTAACTGGGTTCCTACTTAGGTAATCTACATGCGGCATAAGAGTGCCTTTACGATATTCTAGTGAGAAGTCAAAATCTTGCATGTACATCCACCATCGTGCGACTCTGGGTTGGAGATCCTTTTTGCGTTGTGTCATTTTTAGAGCATTGCAATCTGTGATTATCTTAAAAGATTTACCTATTAAGTATTGTCTAAAATGTTGTAATGACTTTACAACCGCGAGGGTCTCCAACTCGTAGCTGTGGTATTTGGATTCCGCGCCTGCAGTTAGCTTACTAAAATAAGCGACTACTCGTCTACGCCCGTCCTTATGTATCTGCATGATAATTCCGCCGTAACCTATGGAACTGGCGTCGGTATGTAGTTCCGTTGGTAGTTCCGGATCAAATATTGCCAAAACCGGTTCGTTAGTCAAATACGAAATTATGTCTTGACGCGCGCTTTCGTGCTCATCGTCCCAGTGAAAGACTATGCTCTTTTTAGTTAAAGCTGCAATGTGTGCGGTTTTAATCGCGTAATTGGGAATGTACCTTCGAAAATAACCCGCGAGACCAAGGAATTGTCGAACTTGTTTGACATTAGTCGGTCGCGGTGATTTAACTAACGCGTCAATTTTGTAACTGCTCGGTCTAACCTGACCATTACTTATAATCCTACCTAGGTATTCTATCTCATTTGTGAGGAACGTACACTTCTTTAAATTTATAGAAAACCCCGCTTCAGTCAACGTTTTAAGAACAGATTCTAATAAGACAAGGTTTTCATCAATTCCGTCCGTCATCAGGAGCACATCGTCTATGTACACCAACACCATCCCAGCATCAATGAAGGATTTAAGAGTTTTAGATATAGTTTTCTGATAAACGACAGGAGCATTAGCTAAACCATATGGCATCTTACGATATTCCCACTGACCCTCTGGTGTAACGAATGCCGTCTTGTGTATGGAATCCTCAGCAACCCTTAACTGATGAAAACCAGAAACCATGTCTAAAGAACTGAAGCAGCGAGCATTACCTAACCTATCTATATAGTCGTTAATCAAAGGCAAAGGATGTCTAATTTTAACGGTAATTTGATTTAATGCACGATAGTCAACGACCATTCTGTCCGAACCATCCTTCTTTTTCACTAACAAGATAGGGCTAGCATATTCTGAATCTGATTCGCGAATAATTCCCTTATCTAATAAGTCCTTTACTATAGCGCGTACTTTTAATTTTTCATCATGCGATAGTTTATAGGGTCTATAATAGACAGGCACGTCAGTTGTCAACTTTATATGCATTTCACTATCTTTAACAGTCGTGGTTGCGGTACCACTTAAAAAATATTCAGAGTACTTACCAAGAATCACTAACAATTGGTCTCTGTCGCGTCCGGTGACGGGTGTATTTATTTGATCCGACAACGGCATCGAATTCACTTGCATAACATTATTCACAATCTCCTCACTACGCACTAAACGTTGACAATTATTGGTCCGAATATAAGCAACACCTTTCCTATTTAGTACGTCAGTGCCAATAATTACGGGTACATTTAAACTATTACTGTCCACAACACAAAAATCAATTTCCAACGTAATATCACTAAACTCAACGGGTAACGTAACAAAAGATTCTGATTTAACTTCCATACCGCCCAAGCCACGCAATAATTGAATTGTAGGTTTTATTTGACACGAAAAATATTTAATTAAACTTTTCGACATTAAAGATACACACGAACCGCTATCAATCAAAACATCTAACGGTATTCCACATATGACTGCAGTTGTTACATCACGATTTTTATGATTACCCTCAATTTCGCGACAAAAATTAACCCCTCTGCTGTTTCGTGACTTAGTGTGTCTTTGGCGAAACACGTGTCCTCGGAATGACCTACTTTTTTACAAAACGTACACTTCAACGTATCGGCACCAGATGACGCGACTGATTTCGAATCAACACCTTTGTTTGCAATTGTGTTCGGCCGTTTAGCACAGTTTATACTTTTATGACCAAATTGATGGCATTGATAACACTTTAAATGTTTTAATTCTTTAGAATCGCTTTGACGTTTTAACGTATTGTGATTAGAAGATTTATGAGATCGATAAGACACATTAGGATTTACTTTCTTATGGCTATAAGCGTTGGAAGGTTTGACAAAGCTCGATAAAAACTCCACTATAGTATCAGGCGATAGCTTAGCGTTAGCAACAATAGCTCTTACTTGTGGATCTGAAATTCCACGTATAATAATAGCGGTAAGCAGTTCGTCACTAAGCCCTTTAACTATGCGTAATTTTAAAATTGATTTTCGAGCGTACTCAGCGTACGTGGAGTATTTATCAGACTCTGTCCGCATCACATCGTACAGAATATTCGCGACATCGATTGCACGTGGGCACAATGCTTTTAATTCTAGTTTGAAATTAGACCATGTTCGAATGTTACTCGTCCATTGGCTAAGCCAGGTGCGAGATTCCCCTTTTAAGCAATTACCGATGCGAGCAAGGCATTCCCTATCATCCCAATTATTCAAACTACGAGCCTTTTCCACCTCATTGCACCACGTGTCGAAATCATGAACACTCGGATCAAAATCAGAGACAAAAAAACGGTTGGATCTGACCTGAGCTCGGCTGATTGCGGTCAAAAGACGCTCCGCAGTGCTTGTCACCAAATCCTCAGAATGCGTTGATCCAACGATGTCAGTATGTGAAGTCGGTGGCGGAGTCCCCATCACCGTAGACACTAGTTCACGGGACGGCGTAGGCGCAACGGACGCCGTGTTAGGTTCCGACCCGGGAGACGTCACACTATTGAGGACGACGGCGCGGCTAGGTCCCGAACTGTCCATCAAAGTAGCAGGCTCGGTAGACGCACGAGACCGATCCTCCAGCGCGCGTAGCCTCTTCAGGATTTCCTCCAACGGATTCGGGGAAGGAGTTCGCTCGCGGCGGCGGGTAGTTTTACGTGTACCGCGTTGACCGTTAGAAGACATTTCAAAACGAAACTCCGTCCGAATTTTAAAATAATCTAACCGAAATATTTGAAATTAACGTTTTTTTTACAATACCAGATATGGCTTCAGCGGCTTTTCAGCCTTCGAATCCCACTTCTGATGTTATAAATAAAAGATTAGTTGCCTTTTTTAAAAAGAAATATAAATGTTATCTGCAACTCAAGCAATTTTACAAATAAATTATAAGTAGGTAATCGGGCAGAGCTTCCGCACGCTATGACGACCGACGACAAACTGGGCGAGAGCCGCTCGCCACGCTCCTTTTATAGGCTGCCGCAGTGTTGCCACTGGGGTTTTTATTTTGCTTCTAACAATACAATACAAGAAATTCGGTACTCAAAACAACCGTCTGGGGGAGCATGTGCCCCCGTGCAAGGATCCGCCAGTGCCTATAGGTACCTACGACAATCCTCGTTGAAAGCATTTTTCCGTAACTTCAAGATGTTTTACGAGTTAATAATAAGGTTTCTGTTTAACCTTTTTTTTTCATCTACTAGAAGAACTCTTTAGTCAGTCGCACAATTTTTGTGTCCTAATATTTAAGTTTTCCATTTAAATTAATAACAGAACGAAACCCTGTTCCACGTATTCTACCCTCAAAAGTAATGCTTTCATCAATTTCATGGGTGAGACATCATTGCGAGGAACTAAAACTATCATAACAAGCTGAAGTTTTACCAAAAACTTTATACCTGACCCGACAATCTTTTTAGACCACTTTAAAACCCAAGCAATCACAGAACAGATTACTGTAGTAACTCGCTGTTGTTAAATTGTAATAACAGTCTGCTTTAATGTTCGTTCATATTCGTTTATTATATAAAGAGGTATTAATAAAATATTTTATACTACGTCATAATACTTCCCGGTCTTATCATCTAAAAGTATTTGAATTTCTGATGACTTGTTATAAACAAGTAATCGGAAATTCAAATTGTTATATTATATTACATTACATTACATTACATTACATTACATTACATTACATTACATTACATTACATTACATTACATTACATTATATTACATTACATTACATTACATTACATTACATTACATTACATTACATTACATTACATTACATTACATTACATTACATTACATTACATTACATTACATTACATTACATTACATTACATTACATTACATTACATTACATTACATTACATTACATTACACTACATTACATTACACTACACTACATTACATTACACTACATTACATTACATTACATTACATTACATTACATTACATTACATTACATTACATTACATTACATTACATTACATTACATTACATTACATTACATTACATTACATTACATTACATTACATTACATTACATTACATTACATTATATTACATTACATTATATTACATTACATTATATTACATTACATTATATTACATTATATTACATTATATTACATTATATTACATTATATTACATTATATTACATTATATTACATTATATTATATTATATTATATTATATTATATTATATTATATTATATTATATTATATTATATTAT
Organism: Herminia tarsipennalis; assembly: GCA_945859575.2. Classification (NCBI taxonomy): domain Eukaryota; kingdom Metazoa; phylum Arthropoda; class Insecta; order Lepidoptera; family Erebidae; genus Herminia; species Herminia tarsipennalis. The sequence goes on from OX243830.2 coordinate 28,899,755, forward strand.
ATTATATTATATTATATTATATTATATTATATTATATTATATTATATTATATTATATTATATTATATTATATTATATTATATTATATTATATTATATTATATTATATTATATTATATTATATTATATTATATTATATTATATTATATTATATTATATTATATTATATTATATTATATTATATTATATTATATTATATTATATTATATTATATTATATTATATTATATTATATTATATTATATTATATTATATTATATTATATTATATTATATTATATTATATTATATTATATTATATTATATTATATTATATTATATTATATTATATTATATTATATTATATTATATTATATTATATTATATTATATTACATTATATTACATTATATTATATTATATTATATTGTCATAGAGATCTAATCCATCAACCAAAAAACCGGCCAAGTGCATCTCGGATCACGCACAATGTAGGGTTCCGTAGTTGTCCATCACTAGTGAAAAGCCGAAGCTTCGGCTTCGGCCACCTTTAGCCTAAAATACCACCATCCCCAAAACCCCAAACCTCGTAGAAGCCAAAGAACGAATTGTTACGAATGAATGAACGAGAGCGGCGCTACGAGGACGTGCGTAGCTGTGAGTCACATACTCACATTACATTAAAGATAGATTTATTTAATTATTCTATATTAAATTGGATAAGTTCGTAAGCGCATTTAAACGTTTAGTAGGTAGAGCAGCAAATTTACCCTAGGGCCATCCGGGCCATGGGCCCACGGGCCACGGCCCATAAAAAAGTTTTTATTTTTCATTTTTTAGTGTATTGGTAGTTGATTTATGTTACAACAGCATAATCCAAACCGCTCATTTATTTTTACAAAATGTTGCGTTTTGCGATACAAGGCCGTTGATCATTGAGGAGTTCACCTTATACTAGACCATCAGTTCCATTACATCATTTGACGGAGGCGAAGAATCAGGTAACGAACACCGTACTCAGATCGCAACCCCAAACAAGCGGAACTATTGAATAATAAATACTGCATTTATTATTAAATAGTTCCGCTGGTCATCTGTGGTTTGCATCATCATTATTTCTTATTTAATTCAATGGTGTTTTTTAACAAAATATATTAATTTTAATTACTATAGGTGTGCCTTTAATATTTGAAGATTTCCCTCAATTTCTCCAAGATCTCATTATCAGATCCGAACTTTGATAACAATGGGACCAATCTGGAAGTATACCCTTTCAAACACAAAAAAAGTCGAATTGAGAACCTTCTTTTTTTTGAAGTCGGTTGAAAAGTTTATGACACACACAATGGTCGACTAGGGATGATCCATAAACAAGTCTAAGCAGAGATTGAAACCAAGTTATAGCGCCCCTTTAAACCATAACAAATGACCCTTGGTACTCAAAAAGCATTAGCTAAGAATGAGACCAAACGTTTAATAAGTCAGCTTAGGTCCCTTGAAACGGCTTTACTATCAAAATTTTGGGTAGCTATATTAAAACAATTTAATATTGTTTCTAAAAAATTACACAAACGGCGAGGTCGTTTCCAAGCTCTACGACCTACGGCTCATTCATCGCCTTTGTAGCAGTTAAGAAACTTTTATTACAAAAAATATTACCGACTAAACTAGTTCTTGAGTGGAGACCACGGCACGGCAAACGTAGTGTAGGACGCCCTCAGGCCAGGTGGAGTGATGATTTACGCAAAACAGCTGGCAGGAGCTGGATGCGAGAAGCCGAAGATAGAACAAAGTGGCGTGCAATTGAAGAGGCCTATGTCCAGCAGTGGACTGCGATAGGCTGATGATGATGACTTCAAAACTAAATACTAGGCAACTATGTTGTGCTTGTGAGTTAGTTTATTTCAGGAATAAACATTGTATTAAATTTGGGAAGTTTGTCTTTTCATTTCAAAGGCCTATCTACGATCCTGAGGTACTGACTTGGTACCTGCTTAGGAATCCTGTGTTACCATACCCTATAAAACACAAAATGATTATTTCAAATTGGTCAAGCCGTCTCCACGTAATCAGTGAACCAACACACAAAAACAATTCAGTCGAATTGAGATCCTCCTCCTTTTTTGAAGTCGGTTGTAAAGAGAATGTTTTGGTGCTTTTGAAGAGGCAGAGGAAAAAAATCTTCAGAGGAACCTATATTATATATGGAAGCGTTGTTACAAAGGCCGTGACAATTTCAGGATTAACACCTTTCCTATATGAGACTAATAAAATTGTTGGGAGAGCTAGAGCGGCGTAAGACTTCATATGACGCAGTAACCGACCACCGAAGAGCATGTTCGACTCCACACCAAAAATTTTCAGCTATTGTACCCGTAAGATCTTGCAGCAGATTAACAAGAGAAATGTGTTTTCCTAAAACTTTTTTAAAATCGAATGAACAAAATCTCTATATAAACAAAGACCTGAAAGAAGCATTTCCATACACGGAAATTGTGTTACGCATCTCTTCGTGCACATCAGTGACAAATTGCAGTACGGAAAGATTTTATTATTATTATTATTATTTTCGTTTCTGAAAAGAGATAAGAATTATCTCTGTGCTCTCGAATTTATGAAGAACCTTTCAATAGTTTAGTGATTGTCAATATTGAAGCCGGTTTAACAAAACAACTATGTAACGGAACAAAAAATGTTGACGTAATTTTGTATTTTTTTATTTCAATTGTTTTTTCCTTGACTTCTGGGGCGGCGAAACTTATTGGCCCGTTGCGCCAAGTTTCAGAATACGCCCTTAAGCAGGTATCAGTGGCGGATTTACCAGCAGTGATTAGGGCGGCAGATTTTATAAGGCAGGAAATTTGGCCCAAAACACAAGTTCTTCAAGTTGTCCGTCGGTAGAGCGGAAGCCGCAAACAACCTCGTCCGCCGTGGCAAATCGCGTTGTGTAATTTTATATTTCTTGTAGTTCAAGTGTTGTGGTTCGCAAACATAACAAGCAGACAGAGTTAGTTTCACATTTATGTAAGAGTTTGACGAATAGACGAATATGCATTTTTCTGCAAGGGTAGTGTAGCCTCACGTGGTACCCTGTCTGTAAGCGACTGGGATCTTGGGATATCCCGCATAATGTTAATGAAACGATGACTCATGGTAATTTTAATTGAATAAAGAAATTGATCTCAGTTGTTCACAGTACAGAGTCTGATACAAAAATGAATCGTTGCGCCCGGCTTACTGCCTTTTTAAAGGATTCTTCCCACTACGCCAGCTGGTAACGCAACTGCAGCGTGCACGTGTTTTTCGTTATTGTAAACAAGGGCACGTGCTGTTTGATTAGCAAGCCGCACGCGTTGTATTTGTAATTCGTGTACAAAACTGGATTGAGTACAATTTAAATATTAATTAATGATTAATTAACAATATTCATTCATTTATTTATTTGCTTTAATAATAATTATAAACTTTGTAATTGCGCTATCATTTATAATATTGGTTTGGATTGTTTATCTTGTTGTCAATCTTGAACAAAATTTCGTCTAGCTTTTAAACCTTCATCTTCGGCTTCGGACGAAGGTTGTGGCGATAGCCAATTAATCGGCTTGGGCCTCGGCCTGTCTGTTAGTCAGCCAGTCAAAATTGTCTTATTTAAAATTAAGATTTTTCACACATTTATTACACCTAGCCGTTTGACTTATCATGCCTAGATAAAATAGACATTACAACCTTTTACAACTTTCTTAGGGTTCTGTAGCCAAAATGGTAAAACAGAACCCTTATAGTTTCATCATGTCTGTCTGTCTGTCTGTCTGTCTGTCTATCGGTCTTTATACCTGCATTGTGTAGTTATAAAGTAAAATGCCAGTGATATATCACTAGGGCATTTTACTCAAAAACTTCACAATGTATATGGATGAAATTTGGAGGTGTAGGTGTCTTGTTTAAGCCCCTACTTAGTTCGATAATTAAATAATAAAAATAAATATTTCTATAATAAATATTTTACTTCATCTTGTATACACACTTGTTGTTCGATAATATGGACAATCAACTGCAAGTAGATACAATTTACACCGACTTCTACAAAGCTTTTGACAAGGTGGATCACGCTTTGCTTTTACAGAAGATAGAATTTAATGGTATCCGTGGAAATCAGCTGCGCTGGCTTACATCTTATGTAAAAAATAGAACTCAGAACGGTCAACGGTCAACAGGTTTTTGTCTGGTGAAATCCATCTCATTGAAGAAAAAAGTTAACGTCGTTAAATACTCCTATTCACTCTGTAACATACCCCTAGAAAATATATCCATGATCAAAGACCTAGGTGTACTCTTTGACTCGAAATTGCACTTTGATGCTCACATTGATTACATGACAGTCCGGGGTTTTCAACTATACGGCTTTATAAGACGGTCCTGCGACTTGTTTATAAAGCCTTCATCATTCTTACTATTGTACAAGTCACTCATCAGATCTCAGCTCGAATATGCTACGTGTGTTTGGAACCCATTTTATAATAAATATAGTAACCAAATGAGTCAGTGCAACGTAAATATTTTCTTGCACTAACTCTGATAGAATATAAAACTTTCATATAAAATGGCTGTCGTATCACAATCTCCTCAAAATAATTTGGCTGCCAACTCTTAAATTGAGAAGACAATGTTTTGACCAATCGTATCTTTATAAAATACTAGCTGTCCCTCGCAACTTCGTCTGCGTCAAATTGACCCGTTTTTGCAAAATAGGGGTAGGGGAAGGTCGGGTAGCCACGGACACTTATGCAAAACTCCAAAAAATTATGAAATCAACAGAATTAGACTTTAACTTTGAACGTAAACAATAATTCTAACATATTTAAAATAGTTTATTTAACATAACAGTCCAATAATTTCACAAACTTAGCTTAAATCAAGTCTTACAATTAGCCTTAAATTTTCGTCAAAAAAGAATTTGGCGGGTAGCTCCGGCCGCACCTATTAATGATGACCAAGTCTTTCTTTTGCAGTGTGTACGTCGCAATAATAGTAAGAATGCGCTTCATCGATGTATACACAGTCTTCGTGCGCCCAGTCATTACATTTAGCGCACTGTATCCAGTCTTCTTCAAAGGTTTTTTCGCAAATAATGCCATCTGTCTCTTCGTCTCTTGTCAAATTTTAAATGCTCCGTTTTGTTATCATTTTTTTTTTCAGTGCTGGTTTCTTTTTATTGGTCGCAGTTGTAATCTCCTTATTTACGCTTTTTGCAGTTGCATTCAATAATTAAAAAAAGTAAATCGACTGTAGCTAGTGGCATCAAGCGATTATCGAGATCCTTAATATGATTATATAAGATCTGTAAATGTTTTTCTGTAAATGTGTTATCAAATCTCCCCAGTTTAGCTTGTAATTTTACCTCTTGTCTACTATTGATAGCTTTCAGCCTGTCCTGAAGGATGCTTCTAGGTACTCCGTATATATCAGCCACTTCTCTTATCGATTTTTTCGCCCCAATCACCCCTTCTTGTAACTTTACCTTAAATTTCGGCATTTCCGAGTGATCTGACAATCAAAAAATATTTATTGTACTGTATTATCTTATTATACCCATTCAGTTGTAAAAATAAACTTTTAAACATGTTACGTTTACTCATACTCCTCACCCAAAAAGTGGCCGAGGCTACCCGACAAACGTGTGGCCGGGGGTACCCGGTCATCTCGATCTTCAATTTTTTTTTTTATATTAAACATCTACTACGCTAACGAAATTATTTAACCTGGCACACTTACTACAATAATAACCACACATAATTAATAATCAGTGATGATAAAGTACTTACATTTGATATATTTTATCTGTACAATAATTGCATTTTTGAAAGATAGAAAAATTTGAATCCAGACTCAGGAATCGAACCCGAGACTTCCGTAGCCAAACCGGGGCCAGAAGCGAACCACCTATCTGGACTATGTTACTAGATATCAAATTCTTCTATCTCTTAATGCTTTTACGGGTTAGGCCCCCGTAGCGCCATCTAGTCGGAAGTTAAAGAACTATCACGGCTTTTGTTATTGCTTCGTTACAGAGAGCATTTTAACAAATTATGATGACGCAGGCCGAATATTGAAGTAATTTTTATAGGCATTTCTTGCCAAAGACTTTACAAATACAATAATTGCATTTTTGAAAGATAGAAAAATTTTTTTTGAATCCAGACTCGGGAATCGAACCCGAGACTTCCGTAGCCAAACCGGGGCCAGAAGCGAACCACCTATCTGGACTATGTTACTAGATATCAAATTCTTCTATCTCTTAATGCTTTTACGGGTTAGGCCCCCGTAGCATAGTCCAGATAGGTGGTTCGCTTCTGGCCCCGGTTTGGCTACGGAAGTCTCGGGTTCGATTCCTGAGTCTGGATTCAAATTTTTCTATCTTTCAAAAATGCAATTATTGTATTTGTAAAGTCTTTGGCAAGAAATGCCTATAAAAATTACTTCAATATTTTATCTGCTTTCGAAAAGTAATCGGCGCACGAAAAAATCTTCATCAAACATTCAAACCGTTGGCACTTGTTATTCGCCCGATGTTCACCGCACCGCTGTTTATATTATTCGGTTACGCGGCGCTGCGAAAGTTTTCAAGTGTGCAAAGTTTTTCTATAGTGCGTAGGAGCTTGGTACTCACAGTGGCCGAGGCTACCTGCCGGCCGGGGCTACCCGACCTTCCCCTAAATAAAAAAATAGTGGTTGATGGTAGAAGGGTGAAAATTGAGGGTTGTATGAATTTTTTAATCCGGTATCATATAAAAATAAAAAAATACTTAAAAATTATAAAAAAAATTAGGGGTAACATTTAGGGGGATAAAAAATAGATGTTGTCCGATTCTCAGACCTACCCAATATATGCACACAAAATTTAATGACAATCGGTCGAGCCGTTTCGGAGGAGTTAAATTTCAAACACCGTGACACGAGAATTTTATGTAAATAAGTAAAAAAAAAAATTGACTGCAATAAACTTATTAACCAAATATATCTTCGTATACCGAGTCGTTCCCAACGTATTCGTGATACTTACACATTGTTTATTTGCACCTAAGCGGAGCAGAACCAACGCAGGAGAAAGAGCGCCTTTGAGGCGGCTAATGAAGAGTTACAATTATCACTTTGCTAATATTGACCTATTTGTTCTGTCACTCAGTCAATTTAAAAATTGTATTTCTGAAAAACTTTCTGACACTTCCCTGTAATTTACATAAATAACTGTCTGTATATCGCAGTTATTATTTTTTTCTGTAATGTGTAATATTTTGTGGTTATCGGTGCGGGTTGCGTACCTACTTGTGTGGCACCTCACTCGACATTTCTTTTAAAAACATTTTATGGTTTCTAAGAATAAACTGTTCTGAATGTTAATATTTTTAGAAATAATAGCTACGAAAGTCGTGCAAAAACCGGGCTAGAGCTTTTTGTAAGCTCTCAGCCTGCAAATGTGCTGAAAGTGCTCCAAAGAACTACGTTCCAAAAAAATAATTGCCCTAAATTCTTACTTGTTTACCATACGTTAAATGACTTAAGTGACCATCATAATCCTACTGATAAATCCCTACTGGTCGTAGGCGTATCAATGGGGGGATTTGAGGGCCCTACTTAGAAATTACAAAATTTGTACACAGTGCACATTTGGCCGATGTTTGACAGTGCCGGATCTAGAATTATTTCGAGGTTGGGCAAAAACTTTAAGCGCTTACGAGGAGGGGGTGTTGCATTTAATTTCACCCATTTGATCACTCTTTGATAGCATAGCAGTTTGTACTAATTTGACATGCTATTTGGCGCGAGGGGCTTGGGCCCCGGCTTGCCCTCCTAAAATCCGGCCCTGGTGTTTAGTCATTTATATGTACCACCTAAAACAACCCCCGAAATGAAGAAAACCCTCCCCGAATGCTACTTGATACAACTATGTGATTGATAACCACGACGACTCCTGAGTAATAAAAATGGCGAATAACTGAGCAATCTTCATTAATATAGCTTTTAACGACTTATTTAAAGTATGTGAAATATGTGTTAAATTGCCCGCCGAATCCGTGTGTAATATTAAAGTGTACAATAACAATAAATACCTCACATTGGCAGAAAACAGCTATAAGATGAAGGCGGAATTTAAAAATAAGGTTAAGAAAGGTGACACCTCCGCTCTAACAGTCCAAAAGCCTACTATCCAATTGAATCAATAAAAACTTAAACCTCGAGGGTAGCAGGTAGCAGCGCGCTGTCAATGCTGTCATTCTGTCAAATTTGTGTACAATATTTCCTCAATTTTAGATTTAGAAATTAAGGTATTTCTATAAAAATATGGCTTCTGTAATGGATGTAGACGAAGAAGAAGTCGAAATGGCTTCTTCGAGTAGCGGTAAGGGTGATAAAAAGAGATTCGAAGTTAAAAAGGTAAAACTGATTTACGCTTATTCATTGTAACGCTATGATGTCTTTGTTGTTAAAAATTTAGCTTTTAACCTTTATTTTTCTATTTCTAGTGGAATGCTGTCGCTCTCTGGGCTTGGGGTGCGTATGTCTACCGTATTTTGTTAAAAAAAAAAAAATACGATTAATGTCTTAGTGACTAAAATAACCTTATCAGAATTTATTCAATACTATTGTTTTTAAGTAACTTTCCATATGATATTGTGATTATTTTAGTGTTATTTATATTACAGATATCGTGGTAGATAACTGCGCTATTTGCCGCAACCACATTATGGATCTGTGCATAGAATGTCAGGCTAACCAGGCCTCAGCTACAAGTGAGGAATGTACAGTGGCTTGGGGCGTGTGTAATGTAAGACAAAACTAAATAAAATCAAAACCATTAAAATATTTGTGCTTGAAATTTCATGTAATAATGTTTGTTTCAGCATGCATTCCACTTCCATTGTATCTCACGTTGGCTGAAAACAAGACAAGTTTGCCCTCTAGATAATAGAGAATGGGAATTCCAAAAGTAAGTTATTAAGAACATATTCCTTTTTTAATTCATATTGTTACACAGATAGGTATAATTTATATCATTTACACACATACTACCTGTATAACATGTTTTGTTAAACCCATTTTTTTAATGGATAAAACAGAAAAACAACTTTAACATAGGTATTTGTTGCAATTTAACATGAAAATATTAAGAAAATTTAACGCAATAGGGTCATTTGATCTGAATGGCTCATTGTTGTGATATAAATCAGAGGAAAAAATGTGGTTATTTATAAGCATTAAATTTTTTTTTTAATAATATTATTTTAAAATATTTTTCTGGACACCCTAAGTCAAGCTATATTATTTTTATGTTGATGTTTTATACCTTTCTAAATAATTACAGTAGTAAAGAAAAGGGTAGTGGTATTTTAAGTGACATGACAGACCTTCATTGTCTCTAAATTTGAATTCACTAATTGTTGTGTGTAGTTGTACAAAAATACAGAGTGGCCTAATTGAGGTCTCTAGTAAGTAATAACACAGCGGGGTCTATTTGCATATTTTCTTTAAATTTAAAAATTATGCCATTGAATTTGTCAATAATTTAGTCTAAATGATTGACAAGTTCATTAGCATAATTTTTAAATTTAAAGAAAATATGCAAATAGACCCCGCAGAAAAGGGTAGTGGTATTTTAAGTGACATGACAGACCTTCATTGTCTCCAAATTTGAATTCACTAATTGTTGTGTGTAGTTGTACAAGAATATAGAGTGGCCTAATTGAGGTCTCTAGTAAGTAGTAACACAGCGGGGTCTATTTGCATATTTTCTTTAAATTTAAAAAATATGCAATTGAATTTGTCAATAATTTAGTCTAAATGATTGACAAGTTCATTAGCATACATATACTATGCATATCAAATGAGAAGATAATCGCGATTGCGACAACTTCACTCTGTACTTATGAAAATTGTATCATTAGCAACAAAAACTTCCAAGTTAAGTAAAGTATGTATGTGTATTGTGGTAATGGAACGGATCTAATATTTATTGTCTTTGAACTATGTAGGTACCTACCTAACATTTTCTCTTTATTATAATCTTATTAATATTCTTTATTATTTAATAAACACCAAACAGAAATAAGTAAATAGGCAAAATATAAGAATATTCTACACTTTAGTGGCCTTTCAGTCAGACGTAATATTTTTTTGAACTAAGACATAATAAAGAGTAAAATACAGTGCATAAATATAGTTCATTAGAGTAGGTAGGTACTTCTGTGTAATACTAATAACACCGTTTTTACAAATCATTTTATTGCTGACCTTACGTCATACAATGAAGTTCCAGTAGTAATGTGAAACTAAATGTCATCATGACAGTTATCAACTCATTTGAAATGCATAGTACATACATATCAACCCTACTAATGTGTGTACTGTGTCCCACTGCTGGGCACAAGTCTCTCCAGTAGAACCTACTTATTATAGATCCTGGGGATAATTTCCATAATCACCACTTATACATTCTATAAATTTATCAAATTTGGAGACAAAAATGATGGTCAGTCATGTCACTTTAAATACCACTGGTCCCTTCTCATTGGTGGTGGTACAAGTGCCTAGAATTTAGGCGCTAACACAGTTTGTCCCCCCATCAACAAGAAAGCTATCAACTATTTTGTCACTCAAGAAACATCAACGTTTTGTCACTCAAGAAACGTGACTACTTTTGCTCAAAAAATACAGTAGTTGAAAATCAATAAAAGAGATACAAATATTAATAGTTAATAGAGAGTGATTAACAATAATATTACTGAACATTCCTCACTCCACTTGGTTGGTCTCTTGGACTACTACTTGGAGACCATCCAGCTGTATGTATGTCTTGGCAGCCCTGAACAAGTAATTGAACTTGTTACCTGTCCCACCAAGGGCGAGAATAGTAGATCCTGTGTAAACAAAAAGGATACAGATATTAATAGATGATCACTGACTGTTCACATAGCTGGCGAGTACTCGCTCTATACTGCATCTCTTTTGTTTACACGGACGGGGTTTACAATATACATCTCTATTGTACGTTTGACGCTTGAGCGATAAAATGTCTACTCGCTTCTCGCGCATCGCCGTTGGTGGGACAGGTGCCTATAGCGCAGCGAAAACATCGAGCCCGCTAAAACATGGGTACTACACACTCGCTTCTCGCTCGTCGTCAACTCGTTTTTCGAAATTTCGCAATTGGCTTTTTAGTTTAAAATGGAGAAACACGTTTTTCAGCCTTTTTTAAAAATCAACCCCTGAAGGGAAAATAGGGGTTGTAAGTTTGTATTAAACTCGGTCACTTTTAAAGTTTCATCTGCGAAATTTTGTGAAATGAAATTATATAATTCACACGGCTTTTTGGCAAAAGTAGTAATCATTTATGCGCGTTTGTATGGCAGAATCATCGACTAGGGTGGCCTTAAAATAGAGAATGACGTGTTTCATCGTCTTTGGAAAATCAACCAATCAAGTCAATCATCAAGTTAAAATCAAAGGGGTTAAAATTAAGCGGCGGTAGCCTAATGGCTAAGGCATCGATTTCGCAATCGTGAGGTCGCGGTTTCGAATCCTACCCATTATACTACCGACGTGAACCCACTCCTAACACAAGCCATTGAGCTTAGCTGGAGAGGTTAACAGGATTGCTAGTAATGTGGGACTGAATCCCACATTGCTAGTTATCTTTAATAAAAAAAAAGGGGGTTGCAATTTTGTATAAAACTTCCTCAATTTTAAAGTTAGATCTGTGAAAAATTATATTTGGCTTATTGGTTTTACTTAAAGAGACACGTGCTTCAACGCTATTGGAAAATCAACCCTCTAGGCGGTAAAATCAACCACGGGCGAAACCGCTAGTCGTAGAGACGTGAAATTTTAAGGTCGTATTTATTGTATTGATGTAGGCATCCAATAATGTACGATTTTCTTAATTTCACCCCTAAGGGCGTGAAAAGGGGTGCCATAGTTTGTTTGCCTAACATTCATATTTTGCAGCTTAGATTTACTTGAAATACGTACCTACATACTTATGTAGGTACGTTTCTTGAGCGATAAAATCGCTACTCGCTTTCTCGCCGTTGGTGAAACAATTTTTGGACAACTGATCGTATAAAACCCGGGACGCCGGAACTCTAACTGTATAAAAATAGTTCGAGTCCCGGAATAGGAAAGACGCCTGCGGCTCCGCCCGCGTGAATGTCGGTTATCGCAATAAAAACTATCCTATGTCATTTCCCAGAGCTCAAACTATCTCCGTACCAAACATAATCAAAATCGGTTCAGCGGCTTAGTAACAGAGACAGACTTTCACATTTATAATATTAGTTATAAAATATGTTATTCGACCTTCATTCTCTGTTAAAAATGCAATACCTGCATATTTTAGTTTTTAAAGGAGTATATTATTTTAGTGCAGGGATGACGGATGTTTGGTAAAACAAAATCTATTTAGTTGAGAACCTGGTAAACTGTTTAAAATAAAAGCAGTTTCGGTCGTTATCGGTCTAAACACGACATGGAAACATTGAACAGTGAACAACACGATCTAAGTCAATGTTGATTGCGCTTTGTGAATGTTTCTCATGCGTTTAATTATTGCGATGCTGAGCTTCAAAGGATTAGGACGGTTTGGGCCCTATCACGATTGGGCCCGCTAGTAAAAGCCTCAACTATTAGCGATATGTCCCGTTCGCGATATGACCCTTTCGCAGTACGTCCCGTTTGCAATATGGCCCTTTCGCAGTACGTCCCGTTCGCGACATGTCCCTTGTGTAATTTGTCTCGTTTGCAATATATTTATTAACTGTCTTTTGTTCGCGGATCTGATCTCTTTTTTTAGGATCGGTACATATCTGACGGAAAATGCGTCCGGTAGGTACTATTGGTCGCGTAACGCCAGAACAGACAAATATACAATAAAACATATAACCATTCACACCTAACCGATGATGCGTTAGTGCGTCGACCATACTAAACAGATAGGTGCATAATTTGTCGCCAGATATGAACCGACCCTTAGGGTTCCGTAGTAAAAAAGGAACCCTTATAGCTTCGCTGTGTCCAGCCGCCCGTCCGTATGTCTGTTCCTAGGTTATATCAGAGACCCTTTGTACTAGAAAGCTGTATTAAAAGGTTTATTTTGGGCATTTAGAACACAATAAAAAAAGTGTAAACAGAACGTTTAACAATAAATTAAATACAAAAAATCTTTAAAATTACTTATTGATAAAACAATGTACATAAATTAATTACGAGATTAGAACGTTTGTACGCCTATCATCTGGCTATTAGATAAGCCATTCCGAGAATAGGTCCTTTTTTTCATTATGAGCTATTTTACGAGTAGGTCCTATGTCTACTAATACTATCATGACGACGTGCTTCATTTTTTAATTTATGTGTAAACGAAAATAATGTTGGCCGTTTTTCGATTCTCGTAGGTATTTAAACGGTGATTCCAACCTTCCACAACATTAGTAGTCCTGTGTACAAGGTTGGCACAGCTGAAAACAGCTGGAGATAATTTTGGGTACCACTGTCTTTGATAGCATTCAATAAATTTATTAATGACACTAGTTTGCGGTACTTCCTTATGGATATCAGCCCATCCTTCCGGTATAATACTCTGGTGGTAAAGATTATTTTTTTTCAAAGATTAGATTCTCCAAACATAACATTATTTGACTTATTAAAAAAAATGCGGACGAGGCAAGTGTAAAAAGATAGTAGAATAATATATCGAAAAATTGAGAACGGGACATAACGCTAAAGGGCCATAACGCGAACGGGACATAATGCGAAAGGAACATAACGCGAACGGGACATAATGCGAAAGGTCATAACGCGAACGGGACATATGGCGAAGGTTTTTATTGGCCGGCCTAAACGCGAAAGGGCGCAAACCGTCCGAATCGGCTTAAAATACGTTAATCTGGTAAAAAAAGTATCTTTGAAAAACCAATATTGCTCAAACGTCCCATAGAGTCGTTCCTTTGTGCGTCGCTCGCGCGACCGAGGGTAGCAACTAGCAAGCGTATACGTTGAGGAAACCAAGTCTTGATTTAGGAAGAAGCTTGGTAGGCTTGCAAGCGTATGCGTTGAGGAAACCAAGTCTCTTTAGGAAGAAGCTTGCCTGGACGTAGGTGTTATCAAGGAAAAATACATAAGTATTCACACGAGGATCAGATACATTTGGGGAAAGCATTGTACCCCTAGCCTCCCCTCCCCTTCTTCCCCTGGAGCCGCTAGTATTGACCTACTAATTACACATAAACTATAGAGTTCCTACTACTAAGTTCGTACAATGGCATCAAAATTTGAGATCGGTGTTCCCCACCACCCCATCTCTTCCCGTGTATCGTCAAGGTAACTAAGGGATTTCCTACTGTAGGACGGGCAGCAGCGTCCTCTGCGTACCGTGGCGTATCGTGGCGATTATGGCTATTACCCCCAGGATCTATAAAGTAGGTTCTACTAGGGAGACCCATGCCCCGCAGTGGGACATCATATGGGTTGATATGTATGTATGTTTGAAATTAGTTATTATTATAAATTCTCCCTAGATGGTACTGTTTAATGATTATAATTATGCCTTAATATCATTTCTGTTATTTCAGGTATGGCCACTAAAGGCGAAAATGCATGTTGTCCAGCCCAGCAAGAAGTTACAGCTTGTCATATTGAGAATGGGCATACCAATGTCAATATTCCTTAAGTTCTTAATAAACTAACTCAAAAAGTACTAAATTTTTCGTTATTAATTTCGCGATCATATATAATTATGGATTGTAACTGTGGAACTTGTAATAAAAATAAAATTTTCATAAAAATAGTAAATATTCTACCTGTCTACCACAAAATGTTTATTTTTTGGGGAATTAATATTAGGATTCAGTTCTAATAGGAAGAAATAAAAAATAATTAGAAAGAAACTTGAGGCAATTTATTGTGATAATTATTGAAATGAAAAATATTCCATGGTCAACAATATGCAACTTGTTTTTGTCTAACTTACAGATTTCTTACATTAACTATTCCAACCAGGAATATCACAATAGCTAGTTTTAAAACCAGCAATGCACAGATATCCAGCAGAATAACCAATCCAGCCACATATGTAGCATAGTTATGTGCATCAATTTTCTAATACAGCCAATACTTGTAAAATAAAGTACACAAATTATCTACAATTTGTAAAAATGACCACTCATAGAGGTAGGTACTTGGGTGCAGAGGGAATCCACAAGAAAGCCTAGATCAGATCAACATTTGTTTGATTTTGGAGCATTTTCTAGTTGAGTACAAAACCTTGTAGGTATTCCTATTTCTAGATACCTGATAAGTGACTTCAGTGTACCTTTGCATTTTAAACTATCAATATTATTTTAATTTATTCAGTCTGTTGGTTCTATAGAATAATTCGTAAGACAGACGTAAATTACAAAGAACAGAAGACATTTTTGAACTGAAGAGCTGAAACCGTTCATAAATGTACCTACACTCTAAAAAGTCGTCGCTAATTTTATTTAATCCAAATACATCTTCAACATTTTAATAATTAATTTAATGTTATTTACAAACTATGACCCTATTAGCTGAACAGCTTTTTACAAGCATAACGCTCCAGTCAGGGTTACATTGTATTCCTGAGCCTTTATTTCTAAAAACAACATGATAATGTACATATTAACAATATAATTCACATGAACCTGCAAATATTTCAACTCATTTGGGACCTAATAGTGTTTATTGGTGGAGCATAATTTAGTTAATTATTATAATGTGAAGATTATAAATATTTAATGAATCCAATGTGCTTACAGAAGTTACATCATCTTACACCTTCAAACTCACCTAGTTTGAAACAATTGATCTCCCGAGGCCATGCTCTTGTTCAAATTGAAGTTTTACCACTACATATTACTAATAATAATTATTACTCTTTAATTAGAGAATTTATTTCACTATGCTCATCAAAAATTCATACCTTATTCAATATACACAATTCATTAAAGACATAGATACAAGAACAAATCAATTATACAATGCAATGAGATCTACCTGTAGCAAGTCAACCAGTGTCAACATATTTTCTAAATTAATTGGTAAGAAATTACTGTCCCCAATGAACAAAATTTAGAACATCTCTTACCAAATGGCAGTTTTTATCCACAACCAGGGCAAATTTCACTTCAAATAAGTAATACCTATCAGGCTTTAAACAATCATAATGTTTTGTAACCCTATTTACACATCTATCATATCAGTTATTAAAATAAATATAATGCAAATGTAGATCCACTTATTTGACAATAATGAAAATGCCCGTCCCATCCGGGGTCTATAGAAACTATAGAAATTAATTTGCACTAATGAAAAAAGATTAAACTTTTGAAATGTTTAGTTCAATAAATATTTTACGGAATCACCAAATTGAATCTGATGCCTATCACACATTACTCAAATGTCGGAACTTATGTCACCAAAATAAATACTAAATAAAATAATCCTAATCAGTGTCAATTAAACTAATAATTGAATAATAACGGTGGAAAAATAACCATAAGGTATTTGCGGCTGTCAGTCTGCTGAAATAGCAGTTGGCAAATCGATAGTACGACTCTCATTGCCAAAAATTAATCTTAAGCGCTTCATTGGAGGCAGAGGACGGATCGGACTGTGTTTGCGGTGTCTCTCTTTAGACCGGCGCCGCTTTTTCAAGCGTCGCGCTGTCTCGGGATCAACACCCTCTAGTCGTAATACTTCATACTCAGTCGCTTCAGTCACATTGCCACAATCCATTACTTCCTCCACCACAGGACTTCTTTTGACTCGTAACGTCAGTTTGAGGCCCCTCCGTGGCGGCGTGCATGGGCACTCACTACTACTTTTGTTAGAGTTGTCAGCCAACCAGGGCGGTCCGGAATCCGCTTCTTTTTTTGATTCCTCAGTCCTATTAGTTACTTCTATTTTTTGATTCTTGCTCAATTTACTATCTTTAGATTCACTTGGGTTTACATTTTCTCTAAAATCATATATTTCACTTTTCACACATGCATTGTCACTTACACATTTATCATCAACCATTTGTTCTTGAACATTAGAATCACTCATGGATGTTTCAATGTTTCTATCTGTAGAAGTATTTAATTCTGTTGGTGGTGAAGGAGATTCTTTTGTATCACTATCTTTTTCTGTTTTCTCTACTTGTGTATTTATAATATCCACAGCATCAATATTGCCTCTGTGGTTGTCATTTGATGGTTCAGTTTTAATATTTACATTACTGGTTTCTAAAATATTTAAGTCAGTTTCTGCTTTTGGTGTATTAAGATCCCTATCCAATTTAGCGTCAGTGCCCACTTTTGCTGCAATTTTCGTTTTAGGGCAAGTAGGTTGTGTACAGGTATCAAGTAAACGTTTGTGACTTCTCAAAACTATACCGGTGTGTGAGTCGCGACTACTGCGTGAACTAGTGGTGCTACAACAACGGGAAGGCGGCGCTCGTCGTTTTACATTACTACTACTTGAAATAATAACCCCGTTTGTTGCTCTACTACTACTGTCTGTGCGTCGCCGTAACCTCTCACCTCTACTTGAAGCAGAAGACTCTCTACTACCCTGTGCTTCATTGCTCACAGGGCCATCCATTACATCTGCAATACAACCTTGTGCTATCAAAAGCTCTGCATCATATTTTGTTAAGCCTTTTTGTCTCATTTCCTTCATACTAAGAGGTGATACTATATCAGAGTTTTGTCTACTAGATATTCGAGCTTTTTCAGGGTTCTTGCCATTTTCATTCTTTTGAATTTGCTTTGCCTTTGTTCTATTAATTCTATTATCTGTTTCTCTAAATCTGTATCTAGTGGCTTGCTCATCATTATGTTCATTTTGAACAGAAAATGCTCCTTTACCTCTTCGTTCACAAGTTTCACATTCACAGTAACAATTACCATTTCCAAAAAAATCCTCTCCATAAAAACAAGTTATCTCTTCACCAACTTCAATGTCACGCAGCACACGGACAAAGGCCTTTCCGCGGTCAGTAGCTTCAAAGGTACAAGTAGGTCTGCAGTCATGATTGATGTATGCAGCAGGACCAAGCCATAACTGAGCACAATTTTTTCTACAACTATACATTACAGAAAAATCATTCTTTCCCGGATGTAGCAATTGCTTCTCCTCCTCTTCAGTCATCTCAGCAATGCAGCCAACAAGAAAATCAATCCTTTCATGTTTAAAAAACTTTTTGGTTGTGGAAATTTTAGCTCCTACACGACCTTCTAAAGAATATCTATAACAGGGCTCTATAACAAATCCTGCTTTTTTGTCAAACACTCTCAAATAACGGTAAATCTGTAATAACAAATAAAAAGCGTTAGTAAGTAATTTACATAGCCTTGAATGAAATTTCTATTAAAAGGAATTAAAGATTTAATTATATACTGACATGCTCTCTTAGTTTGCTTTGTTGGTGTTTATTTTTACTAAAATGTCTTGGCATCCACTCTCCATTAGCCAGTTTTGTGTATGCTTTATTATAATCTTGTGTTTGAATAAATTCCTTAATAATACTCTTCAATTCATCTTTATTTGTTTTCAAAGGTCTATAACGAATATTCATTTTGTGTGAAGTTATGCCAAGGTATGGGTCCACTATGAGTGCAGTCGCCAAGTCATCGTACTCTGACAACTCGCGCGGAGTCATGCCCATTGGTTGCATCTTGTGCAGCACTTGCCTCCCTGGGTATGTCGCTGATCCAACAACCATCCTGAATACCTGGATAACAAAGGACGCGAATCTATAGTTACACATAATATTTTTCCATTTTATCGAGTCCAAATATACTTATTACATAAGTTAAAAAAAAACTGTAAATATAACACTAATAAACACATACACAGTAAACCTATTAAAGGCTTTAGTCCATACAATCTCTCAAATTGTAAAATATAAAAGGACAAACATGGCGGACGAACACGAAAACCAAAAACCGACACGTCAAAATGTTGACACTGTTTTTTATTCTACGGACTGCTTCAAATTAATAAAACTGAGTAAATAACACAGAAAAACTATTTAACTATTAATAACACTTACTTATATCATTGAATAAACATCAAATTCATGATTATTTTTAATAACAACTTCACTATCTAGAAGCACTTTTCAGACGCTAACGGCTAGGTTATTTACATTTATTGTACATAACAATTTATTAAAATTTAAATTATAATAATATTCTTCATAATTATATATTGAGGATCAAAACTGAAGAAAAATGATCATATTCAAATTAATCTCCAAGGAAAGCTGAAAAACAACCATGTTTTCGTGCACTCCATTCATTAATAGTGATGTTCGGATACTAGAATTTTGTTTAACTCGATTGTTGAGTTCCTTTAAATAAAATCGAACTAACTAAAAAATCGAGTCTACTAAGTTAAAGTTATACTTCTTTTCTTCTATCAATAATGATCTCCTAACCGACGTCGATTACGGCGGCCAATCTCATTCGAGAACTACCCAGGAGTCATCATCATCTGCCTGTATCGGTCCTCTGCTGGGCTCACGTAATTTTCGCCACAACATTCGGTCCTATGCCTTATGCATCCAGTCCATCCCAGCGATCTCTTATGATCGTCGGTCCACCTGGCTGGGGGCCGTCCCTCTCAGTCCCACCTTACATTTACCAAGTCTCGGACTACACTTTAGGACTCGTTTGCTCCGGCGTCCATCGGTCTTTCGGCAGATATGGCCAGCCCATTGCCCCTTCCGCGTGCTTAACCTGCGAGCTATGTCGGTAACTTTAGTTCTGTGTCGGATGACCTCATACCTAGGAGTAGGAGATAATTATTATAGTGTGCAAGTGTGTACGCCGACACAAGTCCGTTCTCTGCTCCCTCACTCTCATAGATCGGAAATTCCACTCGACCGGAGAGGGATTGGGCTCCGGACCGAGCGACGGCTTAACGTGCTCTCTGAGGCACGGAGGGGTGTGACATAATTATTTCGAAAACGGTTACCCATCTATGGACCTACTTTATCGCCTAGATCTTAAGAATCGCATCTTCTCCGGAACTGAGGAAAGTGCAGGCTCAGGCTCTTCGCCCTTGCCTAGGAAAGCACTGGCACAGTGCAAGCCGTAGCGGTCGAGATTGGTCAACGAAGGCGGTCGCCAAGCAAACCAAGGCTGCGGAGGTGAGCATAGATGCCAGTGCTTTGCCCTTTTTGTTTTGTTACAGCTGGCGGAGGCTCTGGTTCCAAATAACACCCTCAAAGTGTCACGAAAGTCATACCTACCCAGTGAACACACAATACAATTTTATCTAATTATTCAAAATTTGTGATCACATTGACATCACATTTACGTAAATTTAATAAATCATAATGATATCACGTATATGTAGATTTATGTCAAGTGTTCCCTCGGTAGGTATACTTGTTTCGAGTAAAATTTAACCATTTTATTACTTCACATAGGCCTTGCTAGCCATTCCTAAAATGCGTTAAGCATTATCCTAGTGACTCTAAATAATCACTAAATTAATCAAATTTACTGTAACATATTTAGGATATTGATTGTATAATTAATAACATTATATAATTTCCGTTTTCCTAGCAACGCGGTGCAAGAAGTATCTGCACTAAAGTCTTATTATAATCGGGGCAGCTATTATAAAGCCCAAAAAATTGGAGTACATTTTCAGATAAAATATTTGCAGGTATAAAAGAACTCAAAGATCGAATGCAGTTGCCCTTGTTTTTGAATTATAATGCTCCTTGTCCCCTTTATCAAACGAAAAGAGTGAAATCATTTCCAGGACGATATGATCAAGAAAAACATTAATAATGTTGTTATTTCTGTAACATAAATAGTAGTTTCGTAGGGTGAATCAGGGTGAACTCTTATAAAATTCTGATTGATGATTCTGGTTGATTCAATCATACAAAAGGGCTAAAATAACCCTCCAATATCACTTTTAATTTTACTCGATTCTTGGTTGATATCGATAAAACATATTAATTATCTGTGTTTGTCAAGTCAAAATTCAACAAAACGGATGTATGAGATTGCATTCGGTTCATTGTAATTATTTTGAGTATTTACTTGCTATATCTAAATTCTGGAGACTAAAGTAATTGCATTAAGTAATTTATACCTGCTACGCAAACTTCAGAGTAAGTCCTAATTAATTACTGTATTCATTCATGAATTTCGTTTCGAGACACTATTTATATATTACCTGGGTACTTGTAAAATGGCGTCCTATTTTTTGTCGCTCAGGTATATTTTCATAATGCTTTTGTATTTATTTTAGATGCCCAACATAAAATTGCAATCGTCTGACAGTGAAATATTCACTGTAGATGTGGAAATTGCGAAATGTTCGGTCACAATCAAAACCATGTTGGAAGATCTAGGAATGGAAGATGACGAGGAAGAAGTAGTCCCACTGCCCAACGTCAATTCTGCTATACTCAAGAAAGTGATCCAATGGGCTACTTACCACAAAGACGATCCACCATTGCCTGAAGACGATGAAAACAAAGAAAAACGCACAGATGACATCTCCTCATGGGATGCAGATTTTTTGAAAGTTGATCAAGGCACATTGTTTGAACTAATTTTAGCTGCTAATTATTTAGATATAAAAGGTTTACTTGATGTAACATGCAAAACAGTAGCCAATATGATTAAAGGTAAGACTCCTGAAGAAATACGCAAGACTTTCAATATCAAAAATGATTTTACTGCAGCAGAGGAAGACCAAGTTCGTAAGGAGAATGAGTGGTGTGAGGAGAAGTAATGTGCTACTGCAGTATTATGATTTCAATGTTTAGAATTAATTACAACTTATGGTAAATTAAAACTAAATAATATGGTAACTACATTATTTAATTTAGTTTCAATAATGTATTGTGTAAAAATTACATATTTTAATAAGTAAGGGGCAATACAGTGCTTATGCAGTAGTAACATATTTTTCTTTGTGTCACCGTTGTGATTTAATTTTATTTGTACATAGAAGAAAATTCTGAATTCCTTTTATTAAAATCTTTCTGTGAGGTATGTGTAGTTAATTTCACTTCTTTATCTATTACTAGGTGTCCCGCGCAACTTCATCCGCATAAATTGTCCCCATTTTTGCAACATTTCTCATTGATGCTCCGCTCCTATTGGTTGTAGCGTGATGTTATATAGCCTCTAGCCATCCTTGATAAATGGGCTATCCAACAGTGAAAGAATTTTCAATTTGGATCAGCAGTTCCTGAGATAACCGTTTTCAAACAAACAAACCTTTCAGCTTTATAATATTAGTAGGTATAGATTTGAAGGCTCTCATCTCAAAAGTACTGTGCAAATGTGTGTCTTGTAAGTGAAACAGGCAGAATTGAATGTTAGAAATAACTCTTACACAGTACATAGACAGTCATTGCAGTATGTAGTTACATGGATCTAACACATTTGTGTGAGCAGCTGGACAAGTTTCTTCGGGAATACAAGCATAAAATCTATGTTTCACAAGTTCAGCAATAGCAACCAACAACTGCCTCATAGCCACCACAGTCAAGGAGTATACTTTGTTGAAAGTTTACGTTATGATTTATTATTCTCCTTGAGGGTATTGGAATCCAATCTTTGTCCTTCAGTTATAAAACAGTAAACATAGTTGCAGCCATAGTAGGACGATCTGCATTAATTGGTCTGTGTAGGTAGAATTTTATGACCTGACCATATCTGTGATTGCCACATTCCTAGGTAGGCTGCTAAGACTAATTCTGGTACAAGAAAGTTGAAAATAGAACATAGACAACTTTTTTGTGTTGCAATAACAGTTATTGACATTTATGTGAGGCCACTAACACAAACAAGTTGCATATCTTTATCTGGTTAATCACACAAGTATAAGATATCAACCAGCTGATGTACAACAGATAAAAATAAATAAATCCTTAATCCTTCCGTAGATACAAATGTTTTGTTTTTTGGTTTCCATCATTATTTAGCTCCTTTTTATTAGGGACCACTCTTTACACAAATGGGCACATAGGTAAAAATCCAAGAATATTTGGGAAAAGAAAAAAAAATAGTCATAAAGCAAGATTTAATTTGCATCTAAACATATAAATTGATCACAGTAAAAGGGTAGCTAATATAGGTAAGAAACAGACAACCAACCTAAGTTTGTAACATTTTACATCACACTATGCAACGATATGATTCTTCTATACTAGGATAAGAATGAGTTATAAAAAAGTTATCAACACATGTTAGGATGGGGCTGTTAAACCGCCCATGATAAGATCCACATGTTGCTGCTCCAAATAACAGACCAGTGAAAAACGCCATACAAGTGCAAAATAGCAAGAAACATAAAAACCTATCTTTATGGAAGAATTCTTGACAAATGCACAGAAAATGGTATAGAGATCTGCAACAAAATATTCAAGATTATAACATAGGTACTAGAGCCAGGGTTCCCAACCTATAGCTAATTATCCCTTCCGCCCCCCCCCCCTCCTTGCAAAACAGCTACCTACCTAATGAAAGTAAAGAAGGTGGCATAAATCCTTCCCCTGTAGTCTGATGTCTTTTAAATGGTGACCTCCAGAGTTGATACACATTTGAGCCCTATTTATGACATTTTGCATAACTTGCCGTAACACTTCCTACGATATGTTCGTTATTTCTTGACGAATGTTTTCTTTTAGAGCTGCGAGAGTCTGTGGCTTGTTCACATACACCCGAGATTTCAAAAAAACCCCAAAGAAAGAAGTCTGGACTGGTCAGATCGGGTGATCTTGCAGGCTAAGGCAAATCGCCAAAACGAGAGATAACTCGGCCTGGAAAAGCGTCCCTCACTAAGTCCATAGTGTCGCGCGCTGTGTGTGCCGTAGCGCCGTCTTGTTGAAACCAGGTGTGCTCCAGCCCCAATTCGTCCAAACTGGGTAGGTATCAAAAACTCACGTAACATGATTCTGTAGCGTTCTCCAGTGACAGTTATCGCATTGCCTCCAGCGTCTTCGAAAAAATAGGGTCCGATCACTCTGTCAACACAGATGCCACACCATACAGTAACTTTTAGTGGGTGTAGAGGTGTTTCTTGAATAATGCGCGGATTATCAGTGCCCCAGAACCGAGTATTCTGCTTATTGACATGCCCTGAGAGATGGAAATGCGCTTCGTCACTCATAACCAATTTTGAAGGAAAATCATCCTCTTCAAGGTTGAGGTTTATGACGCGCTGGCAGTAATCTAGACGAGCTCGGTGGTCAGCAGGCAGCAGCTGATGAGTCATTTGAGTTTTATACGGGAACATCTTTAAGTCTTTCACCAAAATACGCTGCAGGGTCCGTCTGGAAATGCCCAATTGCGTGGCACGTCGCCTCGTTGATGTTTCTGGACACTCTTCCACATCTTCGCGCACAGCATCGATATTTTCAGCTGAACGGCCTGTTCTTGGTCTCCCAGACTTAGGTCTATCCAATGTTGAGCCAGTTGCTTCAAGGCGTGTGGCAAAGCGTCGAATTGTGCGACCAATCGGTGCCGGACGGTGGGGAAATCGTCGACGAAATTCACGTTGTGTTCTTATCACTGATGAATTATTCCGTAAGAACATTGACACAATTATTCCACGTTCTTGGGGAGTAAAACGGTCCATGTTTATTTTCAGTGTATTTTACATTTGTTCACTACACAATTTTCAACAACAGAATGACAGAAAATGTCATATAAAAAAAAAAAGTATTTTCTTTAGTGCCAGTACTTTTGCGCCACCCAGTAGAATAGTCCCCGTAAAATCGAAATTTATGACCGAAAATTCATGAATTTCGTTTTACAGAAAGAGAGTAAGCCTACTGCTGTGAGACTCTGTCGGTTTACGAGTATCGTAATCGACATCGGCCCCAGTACTTTCAAGAGGTAACAGAGCGACTCGCACTTGGTCAGTATTAAGTCAAGTCAAATGCATGCTAGGGTCGAGAATATTAAAACATTGAGGGGCGTCGTCATAAATATTTGTCCCGCATTATAACGTAGGCAATGGAGGTAGACTTCATTAACATATTTTTTGTGGTGGCTCCAGGGTAACGACCCCGGCCCCGACTTTCCTACAAGTCAGGGATGTTACGGAGCTTCGACTCCGACTAGATAAGGTCGGAACTGATTGATTTTACACCTCCGCCTCCGACACTTTACCTAGCATGCGGCGGCCGTTCCTCAAGCTAATTTATACATGGTAAAGCTATGAAAGAATAATTCTCACTAATTCCCTATGCTCGCGGGTTCGAGTCCCACTCGATCGATTTTTTCCGGCACACATTAATATAACTGAACAATGTTTCTATGTACTATTTTAGCTTATTTTCTTAAGCTTTATTTCAACACGTTTGTCTTCTCCCACCACCTACGACTTCGGTTCCGATAAAAACCACCTCCGTAACATCCCTACTACAAGTCATAGGTCGCGCTCGCGGCCTCAAAACCCAAGTCGGCAAGATCCCACTTTTTGTGATTTGTTTCATCACCACTGCTCCAAAAGGGCGAAGGAACGCATCGTGAGGAAATCGGCCTTTCGACATGGTGATTAGGTAGATAGTTTCTACAAAATTTCGTATTAAAAAAGAATGGACCTGCAACATCTCCTGTTTTCACAAATTAACTTATCAGTTTCATCTAGGAGTCTCTGTAACTGCTGTTGAGCTAGTGTAATTACTGGACATTTTTTATGTAGTATACTGTTGATTTCGCTCTCTTGGTCTACATCACACTTACACCTCGCAGAACTACGAGGCACTGCATCACTTCTTGGAGAAACTTCTGGAGAATCAATGTCGATTGTCTCACACGGACTAACATCACCATCTGTGTCCCTTTTGTTCTTTTTATATGATCTTCTAGAGTACCTATAAATATTCTGGACTTGATAGTCGTCCGATGACATTAGATAATAATACAATATTTTTAAAAACGTTTATTCTGAATGGATGTTTGCAAGTCCGACAGCTGCTCTATGTCTTTCATAGAGTTTCTTCTTATTTATTACTTGCGTCGGCTCATGAAGTTCCTACCTTCTAAACAGAATTTAATACTATGTAACCATCATGAATAAGTATCTTCTCTTTATCTACGGTACACGGTAGTCTGATACAGTGGCGGATACAGAAACACCTCAAGGAGGGGGCGCTAAAAATATATTGAGCTACCTTTTCGTTTACCGTAAAGGGGCGTCTAAACGGGCCATTTTTTACGGCAATTTGTGGCGGCACTATTGGCAACTAATTGCTGGGCCAATAATGGCAATATGTCTACAATTGTATGGCGCATGATCCAGTCCCTAAACGGGCTACACAACCCAGCAACAATAAAATAGAGGGCGACTGAAACAACAACAAAATTGGCCGGACAACATTGCGGAAAACAAGTCGCTCAGCGATCGTCCGGCAACCATCAAATCAATATTGGAGAGTACTGCCATGTTGCCGGCCACAGCATTGCCGACACAAATTGCCGTAAAAAAAGGCCCGTTTAGACGCCCCATAATAATAAATAATCAAGTTGCATGCAAAGTTTTATTTAAACTGATTATACACATAAATAAACAACTACAAGACATTGCCATCTTACGACATAAAAAAGTTACAATTGTGGTATATATTATTTTCGATTTTAAAACTTCAAGGCTTCATCCCATGAACGGATTCTTATAATATACGATTATTTTTGTAATTTAAAACTTTCTTTCATACCTTGCCAGATTGCCATGAACATAAGTTGACAAACCTACCAAAACGTAATATCCATGTTAAAACTATCAGTTGAAAATTCGGTTATCCGCCACTGGTCTGATAAAAGAGTCTCCTGTATAAAAAGGTACACGATCTACTTATTATACTATTCCAATACATTAACCACTGTTCACAGAACAAGTGTATTTAAACTTCTCAATCAAGTCAAGTGACTCATGTCAGTAATAAATACCAAAATTCATTAAAATAACAATATAATTCAACATGTTTGTACAATAGCATACGAGCCCAGCTCATTTATCTTAACAGTTTCGTTAAATACATAAGTACTTAATCACATATCAAAAATATTTCACTATAATTATTATAACTCTATTCATCATTCATTCATTAATCTCCAAAGGATTGGTGCATCCATTTCTTCGAATATTCATACACAACGAAAAGCGCCGCTGTTGCTGGAATTGTTCTTACTAAAGTTGGTTTCAGTCCATTGTACAAGGCATGTACACCTGTAAATAAGAAAAATAAAATAAGTGAATAAGCACCCCATATATCTATTTTTGTTCTCATTGGGAAGATCTCTACTCTAAGTTTTGCTCAGAGAATAAGCATTGCCATACAACGTGGCAATGCTGCCAGCCTTCTGGGCACTATACCGTTTGACATCGATGGGGAGGAATTCTTCGACGACTAAACTGGTTGTTACTCCCCCCTTTTTTTTTTAATCCTTTTTTTTGTAGTTTACTAGGTAAGTTGTAAATAATGTTAATAGTTTGTGTATAATAAGTTCGTAGGGTAATTAATGTATTTAATAACATTGTGAATTTTCTCTAAGTATTATTAATTAATACAGGGGGTTCTTCAAAAAAGGTTTGTTTTTACAGGGTCGACAACGCGCGAGCGGAACCTATGGTGTTACAAACGTCTATAGGCTACGCTTCGATCAACAATACACAGTATAGTATTATTTGATATATTTCGGGACTTAATCGCGTGGATTATTTACCCGTGACCACGATCGGTGCAATTCGATCGAAACGTCGGGTAAATAAAAGGTTCGTACCTTTAAATAATTCACGCGATTAAGTCCCGAAATATATCTAATATGTATAAAAATCGCGAAAGTTTAAAAACAATATAGTCTTATTGTTGATCGAAGAAGCTACGGTAACTGCTTTAGTAGTTACCCTAAGCTGGTTTGCCACCTCAGTGGTATAAAAAACCCGGCCAAGTGCGAGTGGAACTCGCACACTGAGGTTTCCGTACTAACTTATAGGTGTGTAAATATATCATCATGGGAATCTATCTAGACACAACCAGGTTGCATGACTGCGACACACTGGCCGCGGTTACACGAAGCATTTCGCACCACCGTAATGTGCGACTCTAGTTGCCAAATTGCTTTATATATCAACCCATATTATGTCCCACTGCTGGGCACAGGTCTCTCCAGTAGAACCTACATTGCCAGAATTGCCAATCTTGGCGAGCGGGTTAGTCGCCTTGACGACATCCACGGGAAGAGATGGGGTGATGATTCAAATTGCTTTGTTGAGTAGCAAAAAATATTTCATTAAAAAAACCGGTCAAGTGCATGTCGGGCCACGCACAATGTAGGGTTCCGTAGTCACACACCCCCCTCTATCCGTTGTTTTTGTTTAATACTTACAACGTTATACCTACTTAAATAATAATTTTCATTGTAATTTGTTCAAAATTTTGTTGCTGTTACTGTGATAGTTTTTATTTTAATTTCACTATATATACCTACTAACTACCGTGATTTTTTCACATCATCATCAGCCTATCGCAGTCCACTGCTGGACATAGGCCTCTCCAATTGCACGCCACTTTGTTCTATCTTCGGCTTCTCGCATCCAGCTCCTGCCAGCCGTTTTGCGTATATCATCACTCCACCTGGCTTGAGGGCGTCCTACACTACGTTTGCCAAGCCGCGGTCTCCACTCAAGAACTCGTTTACCCCAACGGTTGTCGGTTCTTCGGCTAATATGGCCAGCCCACTGCCACTTCAACTTGCTAATCCGGTGGGCTATGTCGATAACTTTGGTTCTCTGCCGGATCACCTCATTTCTGATTTTGTCCCTAAGAGAAACTCCGAGCATAGCCCGTTCCATAGCCCGCTGAGCGACTTTGAACTTGTGGACCAGCCGCCGTACCGTCAGTGTCCACGTTTCGGCTCCGTATGTCATGACGGGTAGGACGCACTGATTAAAGACTTTAGTCTTTAGACATTGTGGGATCGACGATGAGAAGACTTGACGTAGCTTACCAAACGCTGCCCAACCCAACCGAATTCTCCTGTTCACCTCGTCCTCGAAGTTGTTTCTACCTAACTGCAATGACTGCCCGAGGTACACATATTTTTCAACAACTTCGAGAACGGCGCCGTGCACCGCTATCGGTTCCGGTAGTACATGTTCATTGAACATGACCTTGGTTTTATCCAAGTTCATCCGTAGGCCGATGCGTACAGAGGAGTCAGCCAGGTCATTCAGCATTCGTTGCAGGTCCTGCAGCGTTTCCGCCATGATGACAATGTCATCTGCAAATCGCAAGTGAGAGATGTATTCACCATTGACGTTGATGCCCCGCCCTTTCCAGTGCAGCGTCTTGAACATATCCTCCATTGCATTTGTGAACAGTTTCGGGGAAATAACGTCCCCTTGCCTCACTCCTCGATGCAATGGTATAGGTTTTGTTTGCTGATTCTGTACTTGGACGGACATGGTGGCGGCTTTGTAGAGACATCTCATCACTTGGATATATCGCCAATCTACTTGGCATCGCTGCAGAGACTCCAGAACGGACCAGATTTCAATCGAGTCAAAGGCCTTCTCATAGTCCACGAATGCTAGACACAGGGGCTGATTATACTCCTGGGTCTTTTGTATAATCTGCCGCACTGTGGTGCCATATCCGCTCCGAAATCCAGCCTGTTCCGGTGGTTGGAATTCGTCAAGTCTTCGCGCAAGGCGGTTCGTGATGACTCTTGAAAACAGCTTATAGACGTGGCTTAGAAGAGAAATAGGTCGGTAGTTCTTCAGCCGGGTCTTATCTCCTTTTTTGAAGAACAAGACGACTACACTTCTACTCCACGCCTCCGGAGTTCTCCCTTCAAACAGGACAGCATTAAAAAGCTTTTGGAGCTCCCTCAGTACGGGTTTACCTCCAGCTTTTAACAGCTCTGTTGTAACGCCATCCTCTCCAGGGGCTTTTCCATTTTTCAGCTGTTTAAGAGCCAGCACGATTTCGTCAATGTTGACTTCTGGCAGGTCTTCGGTGTAGTGGCGTGTTAGAGTGGCTCTAGGACCCTCATTTTCAGGATCAGGTCGAGATGCATGCGAAGCGTATAACCGGCCATAGAAGCCTTCCACTTCGGAGAGGACTGCCGGCTTCGAAGAAACGACTTCTCCACTTGCTGTGGTCAACTTCGTCAGGTGGCTTCTTCCAAGAGATTGTACGAACACTTTTGACCCCCGGTTCTGCTCGATCGCTCTTTTAATCAAAAGAGTGTTGGAGCACCGAAGGTCGTGTCGTATAAGCCTGTTGATCTCTTGGTTTAGAGCGCGCTTTTCCGACGAAGTAACGGGTGGGTTTTCACGTCGTTCCTTCATTAGCCCTAAAGTCTTTTCCGAAAGCTTTGACTTCTTGCCCTTACGCTGCATTTCACAAAATCTCGTACCTTCTTCCCTGAGTATCCGAACCACATTTACGAGCTTCTGGTTTACGTCTGTTGTGGTTTCCATGGCAGCAAATCGGTTATCCAGGTTTGACTGGAACGCTTCGGATCCTATCATGGTTTGGAGCAAAGTAGGTCGGAGCCTGGACCTCATCAGACGGGCACGTTTTCACATACTCAACATTAACCATTTAGCTGGGAGGGGGTGACACTTGACTCTAACAAAAATTTGCACTTTAAATCTTAATATTTCACAAACGGATTCCTAAATCTAAAAATCGTCTTCCCAAACCCTAAACGTTTTTAAAATACCTATCTTACGATACCCCACACGATGGTGTAGGTTTGAAAAAAAGTCACATCTCCACTTTACATATATTGGAGGTTAGTAGTTACCCTAAAAAAAAAAAATATATTTCTAGATTTTGTTCTTTCACTTTGTGGGCGTAAGTAATATGAATTTCACAAAATTCTTCCTTCTTTTCTTGCCTTCTGGCACTAATAGTCTCTGAGCGAAGCTACGGACGGACGGACATGGCGAAACTATAACGGTTCCGTTTTGCCATTTTGGCTACGGAACCCTAAAAATGTCATGTATGATAGGAGCTATGAAAGATTTTAAGAACTTCAGAAATACTAGATTTTCTTTGAAAATGTAAAAGTTTTTAGTTAAAGGTTTCGCTAATAACAGAAGTATGTTATTAGTGAAACCTTTGAACCTTTAACTAACTTGGCATAGGTACTTTCACATTTTTGTTTTTAGCAGGCGCTTTGTAACGAAACAATCTTGAAAGATTTATCTAACATCAGGCAATTCACACAAGGCCATCTGATCCCAAACTGTGGAGAGCCTCTACTTTCACAACCAGACAACTGATATTCGTAAACATAGATACAAACATAATTCTAAATACAATAATATTATAGATGAATTACACCCAGATACAGAATGAATAATCATGATCATCACAGAAATATTTACCCTGGATAGGATTCAAACCGACGGCCTCTAGCTTAGCAGTCAAAGTTAGTAATTTCAAAGAGTGAGAGGATATTTTCATGAACTGTCGTAAATAACATTAAAAAATCTATATTTTGAGACCCTTACACCAAGTCCTTTCATTGGTTTTCATGCTACATCATACCGATTTCAAAAGTTTTTTCAATTTCAAAAGTCAGACTTCTCATAGGTTTTCCTGGAGTCTATAAGTTAAGAACTATCCATACTAATATTATAAATGTGAAAGTAACTCTGTCTGTCTGTCTGTCTGTTACGCTTTCACGCTCGAACAGCTTAACGGATTTAGATGAAATTTGGTATGGAGATAGTTTGAATCCCGGGGAAGGACATAGGATATTTTTATCGCGATAACCGACATTCACGCGGGCAGAGCCGAAGTGAAAGCTAGTCTTTTAAATTTTTCCAAAATATTAGGGTCATTAACTTCGGAGACAAGGTGGGGGGGATGGGCTGTTTTCAAGGTTTTTCCTGAATAACTTTAACTAATTACTTTAAAATTGTAAAAAAATACATTTGACATCCTTACACTAAATATTTTTAATGGATATGTACCTATATGATGCAGTTATTGAAACTTTTTTTTATTTCCTAGTTTGCCCCTTAAATGGCTCTCAAATTCAAAATTCTTCTATTTACGTTATGCGTCCGTGTTTAGGTTATATTACTTAAGTGTACCAGACCTTTACCGGTCCAATAGATTCGGTGCAAATTGGCTGTGACAGACGAACAGACAGTTACAGTACAGGACACGAGTGATCCTATTATATGGGTTCCGTTTTTTGGGTAGGTATTCTATTTACCTAGTTTCTGAAGGGAATATAACCCCTGTTACGTAATATTCTAAAAGTTGAAGCAATGTATAAATGACGAAATCTTATGCGATATTTGGGTAACAAAAGTTCTATAACGTAGTTTATAAGTAAGTACGCTCGTTATCATCTTTTATGTTACCGAGGTCAAATTCAATAATGATAGTATTATGCGTCTAATATTTGTAATACAGTTCAATATTAGTGGATAAGGAGAATGATGAGCTCGCCAGTGTTATCAAAAAGTGTAGTTCAAGTTCTAAGTTATCTTAATATTGCCCACTAGGAAATAGGGCGTATTTACCTGGATGGGCTGGATGACTTTTAACATTTAATATACTTAATCATAAAAAAAAGTTTTACAATATATAGTCAAAACGCGTGGATATTTTTAATAACGCATCTTTATTAAAAAAAGTTTGATAATTTAAATAAAATGTTAATGTACCTATTCACAAACCGCAATGGAAAGAAAGCGCTCATCTATACTAATATTATAAAGCGGAAGAGTTTGTTTGTTTAAACGCGCTAATCTCAGGAACTACTGGTCCGATTTGAAAAATTCTTTCTTTGTTGGATAGCCCATTTATCGAGGAAGGCTATAGGCTATAACATCGCGCTACGACTAATAGGAGCGGAGCAGCGACGAGAAATGTTTGTGGAAAATTTACGCATATTAAGTTGCGCGGGACAGCTAGTTAGAAAGAAAATCATCCCTAGATCATTATTCACTGTCCATGAATGCATTTGCTTAATACCTAAATCGACAAATTCTACTAATACCAGCTCTAAATCCTAAATTCTGCGTATGGATGGACGAATTTACGAATTTTTGGCTCTTTCACGCAAAAACTAGGTACTTACTGAGCTAATTTTGATGAAAATTTACAGTAATGTAGTTTATACATATCATTTTAATCAAACATAACGGAAGCCACGCCGCGGGGAAAATCAAGTAATTTAATAATTCTGCTTGATTACAAACCTTCTTTCTGAATAATATCGTATGCAACCGTCAAGAACTTTTGGTTTTGGTTTGATATTTGTATCCTGGACTTTATTACATCGCTAGGGAATATCACCGTCCACAGAACAAGTCCACCAACCGCACCTGCGATCATTGTCCGGACAAAACCTATGTCGTCTTTTGATTGCCCGGGTTTCTTGAGGAGTTCTCTAGCACCTGAAAAAAATATATTCTCGTTTTAAATTAAGAAAGCGGTTATGTGGTGGAACTTGGCTTGACCAGGGCTGTAGTTACCGCCATATCAAGTAAGTATATGGTTCGAGAACCGAACGTGCGTTAACATTTGCACCCTTTTCCTTCCTCAGCCAGCAACTCACGCTGAAGAGTCGAAGAGAGTGAAGGTACGCAAAACAAAAAACCCCTGGATCCGCCTATGCTTACATTAGTTCTTTGGCCGTTTCGGCCACGCACAACGCACACCATTTTTGTTATAAGCCTCGTCTAAAGGTTCATTTCCGTGCGTCGCGACCGGTCGCGAGCCGCGCGCCGCTTACAACGAGCGGTTGACGCGCGCGGCCGATGCGACAATATCGGTCTATCACTTTCGGGGTATCACTTTTTTTTTTAAAGACGACTTCCGCAGTACACGGACAGACTACCGCGGCACAACGCTTGTATCCTACAAGCGTTGTGCCGCGGGAGACTTTACAAACATACAAGTTACGGTCACAAAGTACACCCAAAATCGGAACAACAATTTGTGGATCACACAAAGTGGTGGAATGTGGGAATCGAACATTTGCGTAGCAGTGGAACACACTCCCACCGCGCCACTGAGGCAGTCAATTTTTAACTACGCAGGAGATAAGTATTATAGTGCACAGCACATTCACGAGTGCACTATCCATTCCCTCACTCTCATTGTCATGAGATGGAAATGTAAAACGACTGCTTAACGTGCTATACTAGTGTTACATCTCCGTCGTTTTACATCTCGTGACCTGTAAAGTCACTCATGCTATTGTCCCTAGTTTATCTATAGGTACCTACCTAGGTGGTACTACGCCACAAATTATTCCGAAATAATTGATATTAAGGTAGGCACAGAAAGTGGCCGTACCGGATCGTGTCAATAGCAGTGTAAATTTCTATACCCTGAACTGAAATATGAGTCTGGCTCTCTAGGGTAGAGCGAGTGGAGCGATCGCTTCTGTTTGTTATTTTCTTAGTTACATGAAGCAAAAGCATTAATCAAAAGGCACTGAAAAATAATCTCGGTCGACCCTTCAATGTAAGTTACAGCTAAGTACCTACATGAAATCAAGGTACAATTTTATAAAGGTGCTTATTTCTACTGTCGTGCCGGTTTAATGATCTTTACGAGTGTTACTGTTAATTTGTTAGTTCACACTCGGGTTATTTCTCATTAGGTTTTTACAATATTGATAGATTGGAGAGTGATCTGATAAGTAAGTAATTAATAACTCTGTTGACTTCGAGGTAAGTAGGTACATTGTTTACAAATTCAAATAGATCAGACTTCACAGACAGACAGAGAGAGAGAGAGAGAACACAGTAAATCTTACCGTTAGGATGAGCTGTTGTTTTCTGAAATGCAACTCCTTTAGGCACCTGTCCCACCAACGGCGATTAGCGAGAAGCGAGTGCCAGTGTGAGATTCTGATAGTTTTGTCGCTGAGCTATAAACGAGTGAGCGAGTGCGATAGGCTATAACTCGCTCCACTAGCTCGGGGCTGCCGAGACCAGAGATAGGCGTTTAAATGAAAATCCCTTTAAAAAGTTTGCGTTTGGCTTTAAAATTACAACCAAATTTCGTTTGTACTTAGTTATGTACGACTTCTATGCCTACACTCGGCGTTCGCGCTGGGGCTGTCAACTCTGATGATGATGCAAAAAACTATACTATGCCACACGGAGGGAAAGTACATTAAATATTGTAATTAGAACATTTCACTGAAAGAAAACTTAATTTTGATTTTTAAAATGATTGAAACTTCTTTCAAAGATTAACGCGAAAAAAACGAACGGGCGTAAACCGTTGCTCTAAAAATAAATGTGTCGTTTTTAGGTTTCCAAATGGCAAAACGGAACGGAGAAAAAGAAACAGGTGTTTCAATATTTTTGGAAAATCAAGAGGAGGATAAATAGGGGTTGCAAGTTAATAATTTAATATCTGTATCACTTTTTACCCACGACGGAACGGAGAAGGTATATGCGTTTAGGGTGAGAGATTGTTTGTGTGTGCACTCGAATGTTGTAATTTATCACAATAACGTTTTGTTCGTCCGATTCAGATGCGGTTTTCTGTAAAGGGCGTGTAATTTGTCTGCGATGGTTCTTAGATATATATTATGATGATAACGCGTAAAGTTAAAAAAAAATCTCAGTTAAAGGATAAGTGTTTATAAGCAACAGTTCTTAAATTGGTTTTATGATGTTATTACACCAGTGTGAGCCGCCGTTATATAAGAAATCTCTATAAAGTATTAAAAAAAAACAAAATTAAAAATTTTCAAAAAACCCACGACCTATACTTTTTAATCGTGAGTTTCTTTTTAATTTTTAATGTTGTTTTATTGTTTACACGGTATCTACATAAGTGTACGTTTCTTTAGCGATAAAATCGCTACTCTCTACTCCGACTCGCTTTCTCGCCGTTGGTCGGACAGGTGCCTTAGGCCCTTTGAGGTTGTCAATTTAGACAGACAACATATTTGAAAAAAATATCATAAATTATTATTTAGTACAAACCTTCGTATCCGCCGAAAAAAAAGAAATATCCTGGCATCTCTCTCATGATAGTTGGAACCAGTCCACGGAATAGTCCCCGAATCCCATATTCTCTAAATATGCTTTGAGTCAACTGCAAGGGTGTTATTTTAACCTGCCGAGAGGAAATCAATTTAAACATAACTTCACTTCACGTACAGAAATAGTTCCATGGTCATAGAGAAATATATTACAAATAAGATAATGACTTGATTTGCTTGATATAACATAAATAAACATTATGTGATAAGAGATACACAACTGTGGGTATATATCAGAATAGAATATTATTTAAGAAATATTTCAGATACCAAACGAAGTACACGATTTTAATTAAGCAGTCATTTTCGTATCACGATAGGGTGATATAACATGGCTATACAACGCATGCCAGAGGCATACGTCGTATTAAATTAGAATACGCTATTGACGTTGGCATACACATACGATACTGTAGGCATCCGGCGCGGTTCCAGGGGGGGGGGGGGGCAGCCGGGGAATTGCCCCCACCTCCCACTTATGATTTTTTAAGTTTTTCTCACTCTACATTTGATCCGCGTTTATAGGCAATTGATCCCCCAAAGTCGATTTTCAAATGCACCCTCCACTACCGTCGCGCGAACCGGTTTTGGGTCAAATGTACCCCCCCCCCTGTGCGGAGGGCACGGGGGGGCGGTACATTCCCTTCTGCTCCAGAACATGATCCTGGATCCACGCCTGAAAGACTTTAGCATGGCAAACGGCGCGTGACATCGACAAAAACTGCATAGTTAAAATCAAAATACAAGAACATTGAAATACCCATAACAATCATCGTACTGTATTTGTGCCATGCACGTTGACTTCCCGCATTGCTTGGAGCTTACACTTGATCAGTTCTGTGGGGCACAGCGTGAATGACGAGAAGAAGGCAGCTAGGAAGCCTGCTGATGCATTACCCAGGGCTGACAACTGCTCTACTTTCTAAAACATGCTTAAATATAAATTTAAAATAAAAAAAAAACAAAATATAAACACACAGGCACACAAACATACTGCCCCACAATTTATGAACGCAGTAAGTACCTCTTACTGCGTTTATAACTGTTTCAGATATTTGAGATGCTGACATTACGACCTATAAGAATCCAAGAACCGTTTTTAGGGTTCCGTGGCCAAAATAGCAAAAGCGGAGCCCTTGTAATATTTTTTTTTTTAATTTTATCTCACAATGTTTTTTATGATAAAATTATACAGTATCACATTATTTCAATTTACTTGTAACAGTAATTGTGGGAGACTGGTGCCTGTGGTAGGTTACGAATTACAAAAAAAAAGTTATGGTTACGGAAAGCCGTAACCATAACTTTTGGTATTCTTTTAAATTAGCACAAAAAGCACCACTATATATAAATAATTATAATTTCGTCATGTCCATCTGTTTGTCTGTCTGTCATGAAATTTGGTAAAAAGGTGACTTGTAGTAGCCGCTACTTAGTTTGATAGCTAAATAATATAAATAAATATTTTTAGGGGGGCACTTTCAGCAAACATCAACGTGTTGCACATAATTCGACAGGTCTTTAAACATTTTAAGGTATCAAAGAAAGTTGCATAATTTGTGCCTGTGCCCCCTTTGAACCGTGTGACCAAAAAATATTAAAAAACCATGAAGATTTTTTCATAATATGTAGTAGTAGTAGTTAATAATAACGGCTGCGGAACCCTACATTGAGTATGGTCCGACATATTCTTGCCCGGTTTTTTTATCTCCCTCAGAAAGGCAAAAACATATTATCATAAATGCAGTAAAGAGCATATTTTAGGGTTATTTACGTAGTATAATCGCAGTAAGAGCATTTAATAACTTAACATTAGGTGAATAATAAAATTTTCAACACAACAAGTGTGCAGTAGGTGCCAATTACGTCATTCTTGTTACGTTTCTGTCGAAGGCAAATAGCATAACACAGCGATATAAAAACAAATGGCGGCGGCGTTTTATATCTTTATAAAAAGCCTTACGCCCGTAAACTGTCGTCATTTTGTACAACGCTACTAGACAATATCAATATGCCGCGGTAATTAGTCATACGCCACAGGGAAATTGTTGAGGAAATTGTTGTCCGTGAAATCTGTATCATCCAACAAGTGCTAAAAATAGTACATACAAATAAAATATATCTAAGTACCTATTGCTGTAAATGAATTTGGTTTGGTTACAACTGTAATGCCCTAAAAGAAACACCAAATTGAAGATTTAATAAGCAAGAAACTGTATTTCTTGCTTATTAAAACTTCAATTTGGTAGAAAATCTATTATATTATTGCACAACACTGCTATTATTAAGTATAAAGTCATAAAAATATCAAGCTTTATTATCATTGTCACTATTTGTCACCCTACTACACTTTTGAAGTAGACGTAAATGCACTGACTACTATAAATTCATCTACAATTTGCCTTAGGCTTTTTGTAAAACTTAAAAAATTACTACATCGTTTGTTAATAGCCGTGTTATGGTATTTGACTGCGACATTTATACAATAATAAAATAAATCTTACACATAGTACGCGCATGTACTATTTGCAAGATTTATTTCATTGTCAAGTCATTAATTTAAATAAATAAATTAAAACAATTTTACTGCATACATAGTTAGGTTTGTCGGGGTGTTGCTTTTTTTTACATGTTATGAAAGCAGTAACTGACAATTACACATATTTGCACGTCCTCGTATTTGTTTACCTTAAATGCTCCTATTCATTAATGAAGTAAGTTGCCAAAATACGGCGCATATATTATGTTGTAAGAAATATGTGCCGTATATGCTTTCAGAAGCATATACTGACTTCATGAGTAGTATGTATCGAGTGAAAACTTTGTGAAGCCATAATAGAAACCGTTTTTTTATTATTTTACACACAAAATATTAATTAAAAGCAATAGTCCATTTTCCCATTGATCTTCGAAATTTGCTCTTTAAGCTCATATATGTACGTTTTTACAAATCTTTATGTAACTAATGGGCTATTTTCCAACTCCAGTCAAAACGCAGATTTTATATGGAGATCTCATACAAATACCGGACTATGACTTCACTATTTTTTTCTAGTCAAACCGCTTCTTTTTAGGATATGATTAATGATTTAAATAAAGAATTAATCGTTGGTATTTCAATTGCTATTATGTTTACTGATTAGTCCTCTGGATTTCTTTGTTTACCTAAGAAACAAGCCCAAAATAAAATTTCAATTTTGATGGCATTTTTCTCGATACCATTCACACGTTCCTTACTGCGTTTATAAATAGTGTGGCAGCATAACAATCCAATATTTAAAAAGGAACTGAGTTTTCTATGAAATGAAATATTGTAACAAGCAG
The DNA here is from genome assembly GCA_945859575.2 of Herminia tarsipennalis. NCBI lineage: Eukaryota > Metazoa > Arthropoda > Insecta > Lepidoptera > Erebidae > Herminia > Herminia tarsipennalis. The sequence continues at coordinate 28,939,145 of OX243830.2, forward strand.
ACTATGAAATAATATAGCATTAACTATTGAGTATTTACTTAGGTAATTTATTTGAAAGTTGGTGAAACAAAGTATTAATAATTAATCAAGTTTGAGACTGGCTATTAAGAACTGTATCAACTATTTTTTGTTCGAATCTTGATTGCCGTTTTTTATAGAGCACCAAATGACAATATCCATACTCCATACTAATATTATAAATGTGAAAATAACTCTGTCTGGCTGTCTGCCTGTTACGCTTTTACGCTCAAACAGCTAAGCCGATTTGAAATTCGGTATGGAGATAGTTTGAGTCCTGGGGAAGGACATAGGATAGTTTTTATCGCGATAACCGACATACGCGCGGGCGAAAGCCAGTAACAAATAAAAAAGGTTTTGATGTCACACATGATAACCTTGTTTATATTTAGTAGATTAGAAATGATAGCATTATAACAATAATTGATTATATTCTTTAAAAATGGGTGTTGGCCACAGATTATTATTAGTTACTTTGAAAGGTTTATATGGATAAATAAACAATATGTTGGAAAAAGCTACTTGCTTAAAAGTATTTTAACTGATCAAAATAAACAAATATACTGTAAAGAAACCTGGTTACTTCTCCAACTTAACTGTACAACTCCAAACAAATCTATACTAATATTATAAAGAGGAAGAGTTTGTTTGTTTAAACGCGCTAATCTCAGAAACTACTGGTACGATTTGAAAAATTCTTTTTTTGTTGGACAACCCATTTATCGAGGAAGGCTATAGGCTATATAACATCGCGCTACGACTAATAGGAGCGGAGAAGCGACGAGAAATGTTTCAAAAACGGGGAAAATTACGCATACGAAGTTGCGCAGGACAGCTAGTGAAATATAATAATATTGTTGTGAAATATTTTTTTAAGTTTTTTATACCTACCTTTGTATAATTTATATGTAATTTACTAGCTTTCGCCCGCGGCTCCGCCCGCGTGGATGTCGGTTATCGCGATAAAAACTATCCTATGTCCTTCTCTGGGATACTAACTAAGTCCATACCAAATTTAATCTAAATTGGTTTAGCTGTTTGAGTGTGAAAGTGTAACAGACAGACAGACAGAGTTACTTTTACATTTATAATATTAGTATGGATATATTAGGGGGGTGGGAAGATATGCTTGAGACTGTACAAAACTTCCAAGATCAGTAAGACATGCCCTCACAAAATATTAAAAAAAATTACCTCAACACCAGTCATATTGCACACAAACTTCTGACAGTAGCCATATGCAGCAAATAGTACAGAATTTTCAGCTACATTGGCCAAAATGGCAGGTGTAGTCCCAGCATATAAACCTCTGATCACACCATCATTTCTTAATGTTTGCTTCAAACAGTCGAACATGCCCTTATTGTACATTTGAGGGAATGTTTGCATCTTTACTTTAACTGTATCAAGTGGCTGACCAACATACACCACAGCTACTCCTCCTGGTAAATTAATAGAAATATACATATAAATACAACAAATATACATTAACTAGCTGTCCCGCGCAACTTCGTATGCGTACATTTTGCCCGTTTTTGCAACATTTCTCGTCGCTACTCCGTTCCTATTAGTCGTAGCGCGATGTTATATAGCCTATAGCCTTCCTCGATAAATGGGCTATCCAACAAAAAAAGAATTTTTCAAATCGGACCAGTAGTTCCTGAGATTAGCGCGTTTAAACAAACAAACAAACAATCAAACAAACAAACTCTTCCGCTTTATAATATTATTATTATTAACAGTAGTAAATTTTTCTGACTCCTTATTATCTTTATAAATATAATTCTTCTTTACATGTGTATGTCACTGAACTCCTCTTAAACAGCTGGACTGATTGTAATAAAACTTATTGTGTGTGTTCCAGTGGATTTGAGAATGATTTTGATTCACAACTAAACCCAATTCGATTACGAATGATTCGGTACGAAGTTTGCCGGGACAGCTAGTCTTCTTTATATAATATAATTCTGCTGTATGTGTGATGTCACTGAACTCCTCCTAAATGGCTGGCCTAAATTTTTTGTGTGTGTTCCAGTGGATTTGAGAATGGTTTAGATTTAAAAAATAAAATAGGGGGTACGAAGTTCGCTGAGACAGCTAGTTATTTACATAAATAAGAAGTTTTGATAAAAAATCATGAATGGTTTTTGTGAATGTTGCTCCTGTGCAGGACCTTATTTTTAAAGCTTAAATAAAATATATCACATTCCATTTTCAAAATACAAAATGTTCATAAATATAATGTCACTTAGAAGTTTTATTAAATGTATGGCTCATACAGCTCTTCTTTTTTTTCAATCACACATTTATGAGATAAATATATTTTCAATATTAATAATAAATAGTAGTATAATAATAAAATATCTGGGGACAACTCACACATCATCTAATCCCAAACTAAGCACAGTTTGTACTATGGCAACCAGACAACTGATAAACATATTTATATATTTCTAAATATGTACATACATATTATGGATAAATTACACCCAGACACTATAAACTGTTGCTCATCACACAAAGTTTTATCCTGGGTTGGGAGCATAACCCACAACTTCAGGCTAACCATTAAACTAACAGACTAGCAGCAATATAAGTATATTAAAAAGAAGAATGTGCATTATTCATTGAGAACTCACCCAAAGAGCCTGCTGTAAAGTCTATAAGACCACTTTTTAAATTACTACTTGCTTCTATTGAATGTGCCATGATTGATTTCTATTACACTGTGCGCTGAGAACAATAGAATAATGTTAACATAATAATAAATACTGAATTTACAATTCATAACATAATATTACATTTAAAACCACTTTTTAACAATTTCATTAAACTTTTTAGATTTATAAGAAAAATGTTATTTTTAATATATTTTTTGGTATTAAAACGAGGTTCTGAAACATGTGGTTATGAATGATATGTAGGCGCGTGTTTTAGTTCGAAGATAAGTCTACGATTTACTCTAAATAAATACTTTAGATAAGAATTATGTTCACAATGTTAACAACATGCACTACTAAGTAAACTGTACTTCAATAAATCAAGTAACATTATTATTTGAAGGTTTACCTAATATATTGTAATAATATTGGGCAGATACGGTAATTTTCTCAATTTTTACGAAATTATTACAATACAACCGTGCCGCCTTATTACAAACTGGCATTTGACAACAAAACGTACAGTACAGCTGACAAATTGTCAGTGAGTGACAGATTGATTGAGCATTGACATGGACATGACCAAAGAGCATGGACAATTGGACATGACATTAACAAACACATAGACCCGGACCGCGCCATCCCAAAGTAAATATTGAAAGCTTGAAAGAGTGAAAAAACTCGTGCACCCTGTCTTTATAACACGCTTTTATCTAGCTTCATACAGGTAAATTAGCTTGAAGAAATTTTTGCGTTTGTAGTAGTGTATGGTCAGCAAATAAAAAAAACAACATTTTATTTTTAGTTTTTATTGTTTTAAAGGTAATATACGTTTGTGGCTGGAGCACACCAAATGCGTGCACGTCTACGCATACGCACTACGTAATAATACGGTCGTGAAAATGTGTATCCATCGCATTGTAATCTATGGAACTGTATGAGGCAGACAAGCCAGTTCCAAACATTACAAGCATTGAATGCCGGTTTTCACTTCAGTGAAGACGTGTATGAATTAGGTGTTCTCCGGCCATAAATGTTTTATTCTAATAATTCATCAACCCCAGGCATATCACAATCATCCCCATCCTCGCTTTCATCAGATGAATTATTTAAATTAATTATGATTCGTTCTGATATTGTGTCTAAAGCTGCGTCTCTACCCTGATATTTGCTTTCCTCCTCAATAGCATGCAAACAAACTTTTCTCCATTCCTCTACAGTTATGGCGTTCATTTTTTCTTCAGCTAATGACATTATAACCTTCATATTCATTGCGACATTCTTTTTTGCGACATATGTTTTCACTATCCCCCATATATTTTCTATAGGATTAAACTCCGGATGGTATGGTGGTAAACGCAGCACAGTATGACCGTGCTGTCGTAATATTTCGTCTATCTTGTACTCTATAAATCTCGCCTTGTTTTGCAGAATCAGTTCATATAATTGAGGCTTAAGCAACGTGGATGAATGCTCAATGTTTCGAAATGTCAGCCAGTCTATCATTTGCTGTTTTCTAGAATTACTATTCGGTGCAGGATTTTGTATTGAGTTATGATATGGTGCGTTGTCAACAACAACAACACTATTTGGTTGTAAGTTGGGTATTAATTGAGTTTGAATCCACCTTGAATAGTTGTCATAGTTCATATTGTTGTGGTAATCTCCACTTTTTTGGTCGGCTTTAAACATAAGCAATGCATTTGGTATAAAGCCATCGATACCACCGGCATGAACAATGATTAAGCGGTTGCCTTTCGATATATGTTGCTTCAAACCTGAAGTGCTTCCATCTGACCAAGATTTCGAGAGGGTATGTGATGTATGTATATATGTTTCGTCGGTGTAAACAATTGGTCGGCGTTGTTCACGATATTCAGCAATTTTCATCAAATAATTAATTCGCAAGTATCTAATTTCGTGTTTTTCCATAAGAAGTTTCCGGTTATCTTCTGTTTGCTTCCAATTAAAACCTAATGACATGACGTGTTTTCGTAACGTGCTGACACAACCTTTATAATCGATATCTTCTTTCAATTTTGAGTGCAAAGTTTTTAAAGTGGGAACTTCTTTATTTGTGATGTGGAAGTCATGAATTGTTCTTCTGATAACTTGCTGATCAAAGTTATCGATTACTATTGTAGGTTTACGATTCGGTTTCTTTTTAGGAGATTTAAATGTTACTTCCTGATCTGAAGGACGACATTTGCTTTCTGATACTACCTTACTGACGGATGCTATTGAAATTCCTGTTGATTTAGCAACTAATTGAGTGGGGGTCATAATACTGCTCGGGTTGTTATTACACTCATTTTCGAAATATTTGTACAAACAGTACAAAACTTCCTTAGTTTGAGAAGTCAAAGGCTTGCCTCGACCATGTTTTAACACTGGAGCCATTTTGAATTATCAATATAAAGTTACAACACTTACACACTTGAAATTAAACACTTCAACAAATATTTTAACAATAATAACAAACAATAACAACAATCAACAAATACAAAATTTCACAATGAAACTACTACGTATCTAATAATTATAATTTTTTAATGAAATGCGTGCTTTATGTTCTAACGGTATCAAGCGACTGACGTCAGACTGCACGTGGCACCTGCGGACAGAGTAAACTGGTTTATTCTGGTTTTGTGCGTGTTTCCACTTTCCACTATCAAGTGACGATTTATTTATTTGTTTTGTTTCGTAATTATTATGGTCAAAACTTTTTACCTATAGCTAAACTACTATCATCTAAAGAACGACACGATATTTTATTGTTTCACGGTAGTCGCCTTGTCGTTTGCTCAAGGACGTGAAATTGAATGACATATTTTTTTTAATAAAGTCAAAACCTTTTTCTTTAAAATAAAAACTTATTTTTATTGAAAACAAAAATCAGAGTGTTGCTAGGGATAAGTATTAAATTAAATAGTAATGTTAGGATATTGAAACATTTTTGTAAGGGCCAGAACGATATAGTGGAAACGCGCTCTAATATCTAAGTAACATACACACCACTACATATGCAAAAATTTCTCGAGACTAATTTCACTGTACCTATGTTTGTATGTTAGTATGTAGGTATTATTTTAACGAAATCTTTGAACCACCCACTTCAAATCGTGGGATTTAATTGAAATTTCGCACACTTTTCAAGGACCGATGACAAGGGATTTTTGAAAATCCATCCCTAAAATAGTGGTTGTAAGTTTATATGAAACTCTGCCAGTTTTGAAGTTAGATGTGTAGAATTTCATATTTGGCATAGAATGGAATAAAATAAAGAAAATATGTTTCGGCGTTTTTGACAAATCAACCACCAATGGCGTTAAATGAAATTGCAAGTGTTTGAAAACTCAGTTAATTTTAAAGTTAGATCTGTGAAATTTCGTAATTGGCTTTCTGATTTAAAACAATTCGCTTTTGTAAAAAGCTGTCTAAAAAGTAATAAAAAGTCAATTTATCGTAAAAAAAAAAAAGCGTGGGGTGCTTGTACCGAGCCTTTTTACGATAAACTGACTTATATTTAATATTTTTGAGTAAAACTTTTTACAAAAGCATGTTTTTTTTTAGTTTTATAAATTAATAATTATTGGCAGGTATTGTCCACAAAGTAGCGCTATCTCTTTCTAGAGAGTGGTCAATTTTGTGAGATTAAGGTGCAATACAGGTCTAATACGTCAATGTGACAAACACAGCACATACAAAATAGCAATGAAATATACAAAGGTCAATGCACAATTGACAATAGTGATTAAAAAACTCAGGTGAATGTCTAACAATGTTTCCACCATAATTTACATCCATAATTAAATCATGGCCGTATTTATACATTCACCTTAGTTTGAGCCTGAGTCCATTGATTAAATACATATCTGATCTTTAAATAACTATAATCACAAGCTGGCAAAATCACTCAAAACTACTTTAAAACTCAGTCAAAAGTACTGCGCACACTACATTTTGTTCTGTGATCATATGGCACCTGTCCCACCAACAAAGACAAGCGAGTGAACTACAAACGCTTTGGCGAACAGTGAGAACGATATATAGTTCTGAAAGTTTTGCTTCAATTTATGTATATATCTATGGTTTTGTCGCTGGGCTAAGCGATTGAGCGAGTGTGACAGGGCTACTGAGCCCAGAGATAAGCGTTTAACGAAAAGCATATAAAGAAGTTCGTTCATGTTGTATTTAAAATGACAACCAAATTTCGTTTGTACTTAATAACTACGCACTAGCACAAAATAAAGAAAGTAGGTACATATGGCAAGCTCATGTGTGCTCAAACCACGGCGCTTGCACCACACTCGCAATTAGGGCTTCCAAAATTACGGAAATGTCAATTACGTAACTAATTACGCAACTTTTTTCTCCAATTCCGTAATTACGTAATTACGTCATTTTTCCTATTTTTTTTTAATCGACTATGAATTTTTGTAAATATTGTAGATCTACAATTTTTACAATTATCTTTTACTATCTCAAATTCAAAATGAACAACACAAAAAATATTTATTCAAGAACTTACCATCGTATTCGTATGTACATCGTTTAAGTTAAACCATTTTGTTTCGTCCCGAATATAATTTTTCTTCCTGGAAGTGTGCTCTCATAAATGACAAGGCATTTAAGGTTTTGTCACTCAAGGAACTTCTTAATTTACTACAAAAATATCCGGCGGATGAAAAGGCTCGCTCGGCTTCAACACTTGTAGGCGTTACCGAAAGCAAATAATTATACGCTGCAGTCAAAAAAACTTCGCGACCGCCGCCAGCGCTGTCGTATATGCACATTTCCACCCTAATAATGGAATGGAGATCTGTGTTTACTGTTGAAATTGGTTTATTTATAGTAACTTTGTTTATTTCTTTCTCTAACTGTTGTGCGATTGTCAACTCCTCGTCATCATCGTCACTGGTGGCTATTGCGTCCGATGCACTCGGTTGTGGTTGTGAATTTGTACATTTTTGCTGTAGAATTATATTTCAACCGTTCGAACAGTTCCACTATATACATTCGTATATCATCCGACGAAGGTTTCGTGAAATATGCTGTGGCAGCAGTTTTAAAAAATTCCTCATTGTTATGGAAATATTGCAAAACACCGAATACGTTAGTTCGCCTTTCCTTTATTCTCTTTCTAAGAGATGTGGCTAGTTTTCCACTGAGATCGTTGGGCTGAAGATCAAGTTTCTCTAGCATAAATCGAAGCGCAGCGTCGGCCGTCAATAAGTTTGAATCACGGCGACATAATGACAAAACTGTAGTTTTTATTACATCTAAGCTGTAATGAATGTCGTGAAAGTCTTGGATCTCTTCGTCTGTAAATTGTGCATTTGATTTCAAATCTAATAACGCCTTAAAAACGCATGATTTTTATTTGAGAAATCGGCCTACCATATCCGACAAACTATTCCAGCGCGTTTTACAGTCTAGTATCAGGTCAATATTTTTACCATGTTCTTCTAAAATGTACTTTTGCAACAAGCCCTTTTTTCAATGGGGAGTTTTTAAAAGATTTTATTAGATCTCTTACTTTTTTTATAGTACCTTTGTATAAAAACTCCGATTCTGGAACTCTGGCAGATTCTACAATAAACGCACCCTCATCTTCTTCAATTTCCTCTGCTTCTTCAGCGCCGGTATTTGAGACATCCTCCTGCACTTCAGGTACTGGAGATTTTTGTGTTTTATATAAAACTTCCAGGACTGCTAATTGTATTCCATGAGCCAAACACAATTGGTGGTGGCCGTCAAAATTTCTGCCCATTTTGACCATTACACTTGCTCCATCTGTTGTGAAAGCAATTATGTCGTCTTCCAGACTTAAACCGAAGTCACTCAAATGCTGCTGTAATAATTGAGTGCCTACTTCAGCTGGCCTTGATCCCTGTATCCGTACAAGTCCCAAATTTTTATATTTGGCCATATCAAAGTCTTTATTGTGGATATTTATATTCATATACCTTTTATTACGGGTAGACGTCCACTCATCAAAAGTGATTGTAAATCTTTTATTTTCAGACTTCATAATTTTCAATTCATTTTTCAATTTGTTTTTTGTGTTATAACTCTGTTTTAGAATTATCTGTGTTATAGTTGTAGAAGATTTTGGCACATCGTAGCCAGAGTTTTTAAAAAGGTATCTCAGATCTTCTGAAGTACAAAATGTGCTCAATGGTATCCCATCCAATGCAGCCATTCTGGTCACTCGAACTTCCATATTTGAAAAATAATCAGTGAGTTTAATTTTCTTTTGTGAAGGTTCATTCGTACGTTTTCGTGTTTGAATTAGACCACTATTAGAAGTTGATGTACTCGGCCTTTGCGACTCCTGTTCTTGCGGCATCTCTCCGATATGCTTGGCACGCATGTGAGTGTGTAACGCTCCAGTTGCGCCACCAGGAGTTTTCAATATTTTTTTGCAATGTTTACATTCAACACTCTGTCCATTATCAGCTCTCAAGAAATGTTCCCAGATAGAGCTTTGTGTGCGTTTGTTCAAAAACTCTTTATATACAGTCTTATTTGAAGAAGACCTGAAAAAAAATAAAAGGAAGTTAGGTTAATAATCATGATATTGTTAAACATAGTTGCCCACTCATTACAAATATACTTTATTTTTATTTTTATAATTACGTTTACAAACACAGAAACACACAAACACCCAGATCCGGAACAACTACTTCCAGATCATACAAATATGTATTTGTTTCGTGCGGGGATCAAACCCGCGATACGCTGCGCAACAGTCGATCACTCAGCCATTACGCCAACCGTGTCGTCAAACGTATTACGTATTTTATAGCCAAACGACAGAGCATGCTTAGTTCATTCATTCCTGATTTAAAGACGAGCTATATCATTTAATTTTTTTGATAAATAACTTATTTTTCTTATAGGTATTTTATGTTTTAATCAGTGTTCTTAATTAATATGTATTTGGGAACCTAGATATTCTATAATCTAATCGGAATAAATACACCTTAAGAAAATGTTTGATTTACAAATTATTTTGTATGAACTATGCATGCTCTACTGGGTTTTTAATGCCCTTTTAATACTAAATAGACTTATTAAGGCTTTGGTTTAAGTACTTACATCTTTCAAGAGATAATCCACACCTTCAAAGTCACTCACGATAAAGATACAACTGCTATAAATTGTTAATATTTGCACGCATTTAGCACCAACTTTTAATTAGGTAATTTGATCAAATTTCAACTGTGAGAATCTAGCGATGTGAACTGAATAACCGACAATTGAGCAATGAAACTACACTTTCATTTTAGCTAAGAAAGTGAAGAGCATAGTAGTTCCCCGTGGTCGTAGGGGCTTTTCGCCAGGGACTCCCCGGCCCTACCGACTCGCCAAGTTAATATATTTGAACTCTATTCTGTACGTCTTAGAACAATTTTTTGAAAGATTTAACAAACGATAAAATAAACTGCGGGGAATCCCCTGTTTGTATAGTTTCGAAGTAGTTATAACGTAGTGTTGCCACATTATAACTGGTATGTATAATCCTTTTTTTATTGGTTGACTATTTTGATTAATTTATTATACCAATAATTACGTAAGTACGGAATTGACATCTTCAGTTACGGAATTAAAAATACTTTAAAATAAGTTCGTAATTACGTAATTGCGTAATTACGTAACTACGTAATGGAAGCCCTACTCGCAATATCACGCTTTTATCAGCATTGTAGTAAGTATGTACGTTTCTTGAGCGACGAAATTGCTACTTGCTACTCGTTTTCTCACCATTGGTCGGACAGGTGCCTTAGTCTATGAACTACACTCAAAATACTGGCTAAGTCTTTATACAAGCTGGCTTGGTGTTATGTTATAGTACGGGTTCCCTAGAACAAATTTTAAAATGATACATAACAAGCTGAAACGTCTTGTCAAAACGAAGCTACCATAGCAATTCAAGCTTGAAATGTATCAATTTAAAATTTGTTCTAGGGAACCCGTACTATTACTTCCACCCAATACCCTTACTCCAACCAGCAATCTGTATCAAATTAAGTAGTAGAGTTAGACTGTCCTTTCAGTGTAGTGTACTATGCGCATATACACTGAGGATATTAGAGCACAGAACAATAATACTCTACGAGTATTAAGTACGATTTCCACCAACCGGTCGACACGACGCAGGAGCGCTGTTTCCACTGACGCAGAATCGACGGCCGGTTGACTAATTACGGTGCTCGAAATCGTACCTAGTTACCAGGGACGTAGCTACCGAAGTACCGATTTATCAATCGCAGGGGCGTACCGTCCCAGGATCATTTTTAGGGAGGGGGAGGGATTAAGGTGGTATACTTGGTATGAAAATAGTTGAATGTTTTTGACTTTTCAAAATTTAGATTTTCTCAATTTTAGAAAAAAAATTACTCTGAATAGTTCTTACTTTTAGCACAGATAATAATATAATACTAAGTATACTTTTAGTAAGTGATTCTCAAAATTTCAAAGTGAGAGAAGAATTGGTTAAAAAGTATGAACAATTTATAGATTTTTGGTTTATACGACTAATGTCCAATTTCAAAAATGACCATTTAGTTTTATGACCAGTTAGAAATAAGTCCAGTCATAATAATGTCCAGTTCGAAATATGTCCAGTCATAATAATGTCTAATCGTAATAAAGTCCATTTATAAGAATGTCCAGTCGTAATAATGTCCAGTTTAGTGATTTGGGGGTTTACAAGTCTAATGTCCAAATAAAAAAAATGACCAGGGTTACTGCGGCAATTTTCCCACTGCGAGCAATATTCTCAATATTGTCATTGTCTGCCAAATTGAATGTGGTAATGTCGCCCTCATTTGCCACCTAGGACAAAATTGCCGGGAACGGTATATATATCACTCAATTATCCAGCTCATAGTCATATTAGTGGGTTGACCATTTTTCTAAAATGATCACTATCCGGTAATGTCCACTTTCATAAATAAATATTATTTTTATAATTTTTTTTACTGTACTGACATTGCAATGTCGTTAACAGACATAAAAACTCTAAGGATAAACCCATAAATAAAAAAAACCGGGCAAGAGCATGTCGGACTATGCAGGGTTCCGCAGCCGTGAATAAAAAATACACCTCACTGTAAGACAGGGACGTATGCTGTGCCATCATTGATACGGCTGATATGACGAGCTAACGAGATTTTTAAATGGTCTTTTTATGGTTGGACATTTTTATGATTGGACATCGTTATGAATAAACATTATTATGACTGGGCATTTTTAGGATTGGACAATTGTATGATTGGACGTTTTTAGTGTGTTGGACATTTTTCCGGTTGGACATAAGTCGTCCGAAGCGGATTTTTTATGTGCTTCTTGAGAAAATTAAGATCAAAATTTTATAAAATTTGTTGAAAAGTTTTATATCAACGTTGTTATAAACAATAAAAGAAAGAGCATTTAAAACTGAGTAAAAGACACTTCCACCTTTTTAGTTCAAATAAGCGAATAGCGGTGATTATAAAATATGTTGATTAAGTGTTTTTTTTCTGCGGATTTAGGGATAATTTACATAGCCCTAATTTTAAAACCGTTTGACCGACTTTGAAATAAAGTGTTTTTGGAAAATCAACCCCTAAGGGGGGTAAACTAGAGGTTGCGAATTTGTATGCAACTTCATCAGTTTAAAAGTTAGATCTGTGAATTTTATTTTACTTTATAACAAAAAAAAACAAATCTGTCTCAAATGGATGCCAGTTGTGAACAGATAGACATGTTTAACTTTAACATCTCTTTTGTAACACGGAGGTTAAATTAAAATCAAAATATATTTAGTTAAAAGCTTCAGATGTAAGTAGCCAAAGCTTAAAAAACAAACCAACATTATTTTGAATTGTGCTAATGAGAGCAAGGTAGGCAAGGCAATAATACATTAAAAAAATGTTAATTTACGTGAAACCTTAGAAGAACCTTAGTGTTTGTACTTCGCACTTCCAGTTTTTTCTATTCCGTGGGTACCTATACTTTACCAAACACCGATCAAATGTGTACTATGAATAAACGTACGTTTTTATAATTTCGGGGGGTGGGGGGATCAACCTCTAAATCCGTAGTATTGATACTGAGCTCCCAGGCTACAGGAGCCAAGAACGTGCGTTAGCAATTGCATCACATTAGGCCCTCTAACAAATTTTGATACAGCGTCCTGACTCAGGAAAAATGTAAAAAGAATTATATTATACTAGCAGTCGTGGCGAACTTCGTACCGCCCCGTTTTTACCCGACTGTAATGAAGGGTTATGTTTTTCGCGTGTATCTTCTTCTTTGAGTTTATGGCAATCTAGCCATTTTAACGGCTAATTTCTGCCAGTGTCAAGTATTTATGCACTTATTACATGCACATAGTATCGTTCTAAGTCAATTATCACGTATTCAAATCATTTTTTACAAGTTAAACTCGGAGCTGTAAAAATAATGGCCGGTCAGTTTGCCGCCATTTTTACAACTCCGCGTGTATCTTGTATGTATGTATGTAATATTCTTTATTAATTACCTGATATCTCACAATCTACTGAACGGATTTATACAATTAAGACATCGTTAGATTCATCTTGATCGCCCAAGTGTTGTTAGCACAGAACAAGTTCTTAGAGGCGTTTGAAAAAAACAAACATGGCGGCTGTGAGATGTCAAAATAAAGAGGTGTGAAAAAAAGTTGTTTTGAATATTGCATTAAGGGCTCATCTTAAGCATTTCAAAAAGGTGTAACATGATTATGACTGTAATACTAAAAAAGTTAGTTAGTAACCATTCTTTTTTCAATTTTGAATACTTCACAATAGTTGTGATAAGTTAGTTGTTACATCCTCCTTCAAATCCTCCCCTCCTAAAAAGTATTAAATTATAAAAATAAAAACCCACCTGCACAAAAAAGATGGAAACATTTATATAATTATGTAGGGGATCTACATAATTAAATAATTTCATGCAAAAAGTTCATTGAGATTCATTAATGCCTCCGACTGCATGAATTTATATAATTATGTAGGGGATCTTGTTTCCATCTTTTATGTGCGGGCGGGTTTATTTTTTTAATATTTTTTTTCTTTTTTACGTAAGTACCTTCTACATATGATTAGAAAACTAAAGAAAAAAAGAATGAATGAAATCTGTAAAATCGTTCTTTATTTATGCCGTGACCAAGGGAAGTAGGGATTCATTTTAATAAATAGATCTGAGCCTCGGGCCAGCACTGACCTGACCGACCATAGAGGCCACAGAACTTTCCAATTCAGTGAAGAGAGACGCCTGAATGAAGATAGAATATCTAAAGAAGGCATCTTTAGATCCAGTTAGTCCATTGACCAAGGTTTAGTTTAGATGAATGCAAACATTTGTATGCCTTGTTTATATTTATTTATTCATTGATATATAGGTACATAACATGTATCTAAAATATATATTTATATAGACATTGATTTTAAGAGGTGAAGCGAAAATAGCGCTACGTAAAGATACATTATATTTTTATATTCTTTATTAAATCGTGACTACCTATTCTAAACAGAAATATTTGGCACTAAGTAAATGTGTAAGGTAACAACATTGAATATTTGCAACATCTACTAAATATTTTTATTATAAAGGGTCTTTCAAATAGAGCGGGTCGATGTTAATAATCTGTGGCGGCCATTTTGATTTGGCGGCATCTGTCAAATCTGTTTTTTCTTATTCAGTCACTGATGCCAAATCACCATGGCAAGTTACACGGTTGAGCAGCATGTGCAAATGATAAAACTTTATTATCAAAATGAGTGTTCGTTAGTGAAAACGTTGCGCGCATTGCGCCCATTTTACGGCAGACGCGGTGGCCCTTCAAAGTCTACTCTCCAACGATTGGTGACTAAATTCGAGACGACCGGTTCGGTAAACAACCAACCAACACCTTTACGTCAAAGGAACGCCAGATCGGCCGAGAACATCGCCGCTGTACGTGAGAGTGTTCAGGAGACTCCGAAGCAGTCGATTTCTCGCCGTGCACAAGAACTCGGCCTTTCGCAGACTTCAACTTGGAGAATTTTGCGTCGGGACTTGGGTCTGCATCCATACAAAATCCAACTGACCCAGGAGCTCAAAGTTAATGACCATAGACAACGCCGTGTGTTCGCTGAATGGGCGTCGGAACGCTTGGAAGAGGACCCCGATTTTGGCCAAAAAATAATCTTTAGCGACGAGGCACATTTTTGGATGAATGGTTTTGTTAATAAGCAAAATTGCCGTATATGGGATGACCACAACCCACATGAGGTTCACCAGATAGCAATGCATCCAACATAACGCAGGCCATCGCTCAGATTCAGCCGGATCTATGCAGCAGAGTCATTAAAAATTGGACCTCTCGGATTTGTGCCACCATGCGAAGCCGCGGCGGACATTTGAACGATGTCATATTTCATGCATAATGGCATAAACGGGCCTTTCAAATAAAAAATAAATTTCGTTAATATCTCACACACATCTAATTTTATTCAATTTTAACATCGACCCGTCTTTGTTGAAAGACCCTTTAGAACAATAATAAACTTTTTAAATTAATTTGTAATTGTTACGACAAACAATATTCGATCAAGGGAAATATTAAACATATATGTAGTGCCCTTATTTAATCACTAATTAAATAATGGAAATCTATGCTGGCTGTGACGCCACTTCTGAAATTTTCCTTTGCACAAACAAAATATTTTTGTGCCATTGGCAGTCAATAGATACAGCATCCCAATTGTAGACTTCCCAGTCTAAAACTCTCACTATTTAAAACTACATTTGTGTGCTATTTTTTGTGCAGAAAGTACAACATTGGAATGTATTCAAATGTATGTAAAAGTTTAACATAATTACAATTTGTAATTGTTATTTAAAAATGTATTCTTTAGGCCTTATGTTTACATTGATAATCAAAATATAATCCCTACTTGATAAAATATAGTTATATCTTATAGCTAATTCAGACCTAAGAAGGGCTTCGAATTTGGCATATAGAGTATACATTAGTTGAAGCAAAATTGTATCCCATGAATACATAGAAATAAATATATTTGAGTCTTCATTAAAACTTGTAACAAATGTGATATACAAATAAGTAAGTACATACTTATAGAAAAATTATATTTACAGGATATCTAAATATTTTGATTTCCTGTTAGTTTTAGTTATAGGTATATTTTAAAAGTATTGTACACAATTATTATCATGATATGACCTACATTTAAATATACATAACTTTAATACATATATTGGGTTGTAGGTATTTAATAAATTCGAGTGGTTACCTATTCTTGTTCAGCAAGATTCAGAAGATAAAGATATATTAATATATATCAATATTATTACATGATATTGAATGAATGAGTGAATGTAATTCAAAGAACTGGATGACTCATACAAATGTACCTTAAAAATTATTATGAAAAAATGAATAAACAATAAGCACCAGGGTTTAAAAATTATCACAGTAATGATTACCTTCAATCATTACCATGATAAATATCAAGATATTTCTCAATAGTTTATCACTTTGAACCCTGGTAAGCACCACATTTAACACATATTATATATATGTTTTACTCTACTGACATCAAAGACTCATCCATAACATTTAACTTTTTAGGTCTTTATAAAAACAATAACCTGTAAAAAAAACTTAAAACAAATTATCACAAACTGCTTGCATGTCATCATTATTTTACATGGTAGGAATATTAAAATAATTGATTATATCATTTTATAACTTAATAAAAAATATAAATTTGTATTCTATCAGAAACAATTTAGTTAACTCATAAACCCAGTTATTTAGTTCATGATTTTCAAAAAATACATGCATACCCTAAAAAATGGGTCAGAAAATAAATTACAATGGTGTAGAATGACATCATTAATTGGAATTTTCGATTCTCTCCTTTAGGCGGAAGTATATTTTTAAACAGGGCCTCAGAATTGTTAAGATCATGACCATAAGCACTAAACTGAAAATTATATATCTCAAAACATCTCCAAAGTTTTCATGTGTCCACCAATTTGAGAAAAGACCAAGTAAAATCGTTATCACACCTAAAATAAATGTCAGCAATCCCACAGAAGCATGAATAAGTTTAGTATAAAGTGGAGCTATGTATTGTTTTAATTTTAAACTATACAGAGCTGCTATCCCTCCATTCATAGTTAAAAACATGAAAACTAATGATGTCAATCCAAATTTTGCATGAAGAGTGGAAAAATGAGATGCATTTATTAGTATTTTGTTTACAAGAATTGCAGTAAATCCTACTAATACTATTACCAGGCCTACCAATTGAAGAACCCAATGACGTGCACTTCGCAGTCTCATAGGCATCCATTCTGTTGCCACATCACCTGGAGTAACGGCATTAATTGCAGATGGCATAACCACCAGCCACTGAAATATTAAACAAATACCTTCATTAATAAGATAAAAAATGTTAAGAGTTCAAAATTAAAACAAGGTAATGTTAATGTTCTATCATAAGCATGACTACAGTTGGATCAACGTAACTAGGCCGGACTGAAGTAGGCGACAAGTGGTTGTGCAGATGCATTTTTTGGAAGTAAATGGTGACAGGAAGCGGGGGGCGGGGGCGGTAACTAAACCAAGAGGATTAGAGATGCGATTATGCATTACATTGTCATAATTAGTATTACTAATTCATGTTTTTTTGTGATTATTTTGGTAAAGAAATAGTTTTTCAAAGTTTCTTTATTATTTACTGTAACTGTCCTAAATTTAAACTTCTATGATCTCATTTAAATAGTGTTTTTATATTGTTGAATTCAAATGTTGTTAGTATTTTTAATCGATTAATCGTTTTCGTAAGTAATTTTAGGGTCGCAACTCTATGACATGCATGAAAGTGATAAAAACCTAACTTCAATCCGGTCAAGTTACATTGATTGTACTGTAACAAACCTACAAACTTGGTAATAAAAAGGCACATTTATATAGCAATAAAATTAATAATTTACATTCATGCCATAAACAGATACACATGTTAAAACTTTGTGTATGTGGTGGGGTTAAACAAAGTATTGATTACAGACAAAATAAATCTATACATATAAATATAATATAATATCTTCTTCTTGGGACAACTCACACAACGCTATCTAATCCCAAACTAAGCAGAGCTTGTACAATGGAAACCAGACAACTGACAAACATACTTATATATTGCTAAATACATACATATTATAGATAAATAACACCCAGTCACAGAATAAACCATCATGCTCATCACACAAAGTTTTATCCTGGGTGGGGATCGAACCGACAACCTCTTGCGTAGCAGTCGGATACACTCCCACCGCACCACAGAGGCAGACATCAAATAAAATTGAATTGTCTGTTTGTAATGTCAAAATAACAATTTTTTACTAACTACTTAACAAGAACACAATTTTTTGTCTGTCTGTTGGTTCTAGGTTAACTCCAAAACAGCTGGATGGATTTTGACGGGACTTTCCTTTCAGAGAGTTGAGGATGTAAGGAGTAACTAAAGCTACTTTTTACTATCACAGTAATGTTTATAGGGAGAGAGCAGCACTGCAAGCACAACTGCACCCGGATGATGTTGTGGGCACAGCTACTATGCATTTCAAATGAGTTGATAACTGTCATGATGACATTTTGTTTCGCATTACAACTGCAACTTCATTGTATGACGTAAGGTCAGCAATATGATTCGTAAAAAGGTGTCTTATTAATAGAGTATTATTGTTATTAGAGTAGGCTCTATAATGAACTATTTAAAAGCACTGTATTTTGCTATTAATTATGTTTTAGTTAAAAAAATATTATGTCTGACTGAAAGGCTACTAAAAAGTAGAATATTCTTATATTTTGCCTAATTACTTATTTTTGTTTGGTGTTTATTAAATAATAAAGAACACTAATAATATTATAATAAAGAAAAATGTTAGGTAGGTACCTACACAGTTCAAAGAAAAATAAATATTATGTCCGTTCCATTACCATAAAACACATACGTACCTTACCCAACTTGGGAGTTTTTGTTGCTAGAGGTACAATTTTGACAAGTACAGAGTGAAGTTGTCGCGATCGCGATTATCTTCTCATTTGAAACGCATAGTAGTTGGTAATATACAAGTACAGTATGATTCTTTCAGACTGCATATAATATCTCCCACTATTATCTAAACAAAATAACATAATGTAATGTCCTAGACCAGTTTTTATAAGGCTTAGGACATAACAACTGTTTGTGCGACGTCAGATAGTGTATTAACTATTTATTATCAGTTAGGCCGAATATTTCTTTAAGCTTAAAGCTCAAATAAAATAAAATTATATACATTTAAAATAATACAATACACTTACGGCGACTAGCATTAAAGTAGGATGAAACGAAAAGAGAGTAGCTCCATTCTCGAAACCACAATATGTTATCAAACCAAGCAGTATTATGGAGCATATATTGCTGGCTATATTCATGTAGCTTGGCTTTGTTCCCGTGTTCGGGTTTACTAAGCGCGACGTCTCTGAATTTCTGTCAGAACCCATTTCACCAGTATCTGCGTCGGCCCTTTCTAAATTTTCCATCAATGCTATCACAAGACCACTCCAACTCCAGTAAACTCTAACAAAACTTTTCTTTCACTTCACTAAAATATTTTTACGCTTTCATTGATTATTTACTGTCAGTTGCTGTTATAGGCCGACCGTTTAACTCGTATATCGCCTGCGAGGTGAGGGGGGAGCGGGGGCGGGTAACGCTACACGCGGAGTCAATAATCCAAAGACCTATCTCGAGATAGACATTGTTGACATTTGACAGACAAGTTTAAAATATGGTTGTAGTATTGTAGTTTTTAGGTAAAAAATTAAAAAAATAACTTTTAAATTATAAAATTACTTTATTAATAGCTTTTACGTACGAAACACAGAAAGACAGATAGAAAACTTTACGGTGAGTAAGTAAATAGTTTCATCATTATATTATAAGTTTGGATATTTAATTGAATACCGTTTATAAGCTATTCGTCACTAATATCCATATCGCTTGAATTGTCTTCACTGTCTGAACAGCTTGAGGAGTCAGAATCTTGCAAATTAATAATAATCCGGTCCATCTCTTCATCAACGATGCGATCGTGCTGACAGTATTCATTTTCAATAGTTTGAACGTGTTTGTCGCAGTTGACCCATTTTTCTACAGAGAATTCGGCGAATAACTGTTCCAGAGTATTTTTCTTTTTGTCTAAATTAGAATCAATTTCAAGTTTTGCAAGTTGTCCTTTAATATCCCCCCAAACCAATTCAATGGGGTTCAAGTCTGGGTGATAAGGAGGCAGTCTCAAGACTTCATGACCTGCCGCCTTTAAAATTTCATCTATTTTGTACACATTTTCTGATCCGTGCTGCTTGATTAAGTTCAACAAATCACATTTTCTTAAAGACATATCAAAATCAACGTTGTGTCTTTGAAGCCAGGCCTGCATGATGGCTTTTGTGGATGTAATCGTAGGCTTTTTGTCCTCCTGCACCGAATGGTATGAGGCATTATCCATTACGATAACGGAGTTTGTCGGTAAATTTGGCAGTAACTTTTCTCTTGTCCATTTGCTGAAGTTTACAAAATTCATATCGCTATGATAATCTCCGGTTTTGCTTTTAGATTTAAAAATTAACAGAGCTCCATCAACAAATCCGCATTGTCCTCCAGCATGTACAATAATTAAACGCGGTCCTTTGCCAATATGCGATAGTACCCCTCGTTCTTCATTGGATTGCCAAAACGCCGCTACATTTAAAGACGAATTGACATATGTTTCATGAAGGTAAACTATGTTTCTTTGATCTCTCCTGTGCTTTTTTATCGCATTAAGATAACGCCACCGCCATGATACGATGTTTTCTTGTTCAATCAATAACTTTCTTTTTGACTGACATTTCTTAAATCGAAAGCCAAGTTTATGAATCAATGTCCTTAAATATTCTCGACCACAATTTAAAATTCCTTCTTCTCTGAGTTTCGCATTTAAAGTTTTTAATGTAGGAACTTGCTTATAAACCGTATAGAATTGAGTTATTTTTCTTCTAATTACGCCTTCTGTGAAATTATCAACTTCAATTTTTTTCTTTCGGACTTGTTTACTTTTTGTTGGCGATTTAAAAGTTACATGACTCTGGTCATCTTTCAGTTCATTTCCTTCTTTTATTATTTTACTTATGGTAGACACCGAGAGTCCTGTAGCTTCAGCAACAAGTTTGTTTATATTTATGTCTTGAAGATACTCCGTAGAACTATGATCTTGTTTCCTGGCTTTAAAAAATGAATGTACATTGTATGCTATTTGTTTAGCTTGCTTGTTAATTTTTTTCGCAAAACAAGAAGAACGATTCATCTTCAGATTAAATCTTAGGAAGTCTCGTACCTTGTGAGTTAGCGTTAAAGCGTCCGTAACAAAATAACCAACTACGCGCTGCGAGCACCGACAACGCACTGCACCGGTTGACGTGAGTTCTCTGTCCCGCGCACCCCGCTCACCCACCCGTTAACATCACCCCGCGCTCCCTTCTCACCGCGCAGGCGATATACGAGTTAAGCGGTCGGCCTATAGTTCAGAAAATCAATAATCAACCACAGATAAAAAATTACATACCTACATCACATAAACAGTAATCTGTGGGTTCGACTCATCCAAATCCAAGAAAGGTCCAGGTCTATCCACCCAACAAGGGTTGGGAAAAAAAAGTAATCTAACTATTAACTACGATTACTTTTTGTAGTTAGTAATCACAGCCAATGATTACAAAATTATAATTTTATATTTATATCACTGCGCAAACAAAGGGGCTCATCGAGAGGGCAGACAGACGTCACTGCGCGAGCTGAGAAATGAGTGTGAACTTAGTAGATATTCCGTGAGCTGTAGGCCGCAGCGTGAACTAAGAGTCACTGCACAAGAAGAGGGTACAGCGTGTATGTCACTGTGCAAGCAGGGGAGACAGCGCCCTTAGATGTCACTACGCGAGCAGAATAGTGTATAGCTAATTTAGAAGTCACTGCGTGAGCAGGCGAGCGTCGTATAAATTTTGAAGCCGTTGTGCGAGCTGAGACCCCAGGGTAATCTTAAATGTGACTGCACGTATAAGAGGTACATACACAGGGTGATTAGTGATAAACAAATAACCTTCCACTCGTGGCTTCTTTACACTAAAAAAAAAACCGGGCAAGCCATGCGCTTGCCCGGTTTTTTTACCGGGCCAAACACAATGTAGGGTTCCGTAGTCACTCACCACCCACTCCATTCTAATAATGCGGCTTAGGAAGTGGGTTTTCTGTTCTTTCTGTTTCATACTTACAACGTTATAACTACTTTTCTTAGCTTTCCTTTCTTAGTTTTCTATTTTTTTTACATACTCAACATCAAACAATACCAGCTTATTGACCAAACAATACAGCAAGGGGGAGGACCTTGACTCTAATAAAAATTTGCACTTTAAATCTTATTATAATTTCACAAACAGATCCCTAAATTTAAAAATTGTCTTTTCGACCCAACCTATCTAATGATACTCCAAATGATGGGGTAGGTGAGAAAAAATATCAAATCCCCACTTTACTTATCGAATTCAAAAAACATCTTCTCTTTTCTCCGCTCATGACCACTATGTGAGTTACTGGACCCAGCAAAGATAAAAAGACATTGTGCAAACATGGCTTACGCCATGTTTGACTCGGCCCGTATTAAAACCTACTTGCGCGAGCTGGCAAGCGCAGTGTAATTTTTCCAACCATTGAGCAAGCAGATGCTGCAGAACGATTTTACACATGCGGAGAGGGGCACTGTGTACACTGTGCCCCTACAAAACGAACAAAAAGCCATTGAGCGAGTTGGAACCGAAAGTCACTGTGCGACGAAAAGGGCGCAGCTCCCGGCGGCACAGTGTGAGCTTAGAAGCCACTACACGTGTAAGAGGTTCAGCGCAATCCTAAAAGTCAATGCGCAGGCAAATATGTAAAAGTAAAAGCCCCCGAGCGTGTACTTAGAAATAGTTGAGCGCTCTGGGGGCAGTGACTTGTTCGACATGTTGTAAAGTCATTGCCTCGAGAGCCGGTGCCCAACCTTGCCCCCTCTTGTATAAATTTTATTGGCTACAGTTGGTATGTACTTAGGAATTCGGTTTCCAGGGGGGCGCAGCTGCCCCCCTATCCCCCTTGGGTACTTCCATGACTACTGTAGTTACATGTTACATTAATCAATGTAGTTGATTACGCCCAACTATGCACCCAGCTATTCATCCTTTTAAAATGTGCAATTTAATCGTTCAAGGCCTTCAAGGAACATAAATAGATGTGTATTGTAGATTGTAGATCTAAATTAGGTAGGTTCTACTGGGGAGACCCGTGCCCAGCAGTGGGACATCTTAAGGGTTGATATGATGATATGATGTAGATTTTAGATACCGTCCGTGTAAACCAGTGGTTCCCAATCTTTTCTTCCTTTCTTCTTTGTCGTTCACAGGGACCACCATGTACAAAAAATTTAAAAACTTTTTTAGAAATAAGTAACTACCTACTAAATTTACTTCATTTGGCACCAACTTCAAAGCTTCTTAGCAGAGAATACTATCCAATCTGGCAACAGCGGACGTACCTTCGAAGGTCAACGAGCGGGTTGAGCCAACGCTGATTAACCTTCGTTGGCATTTGTTGGCCTGGTGTGTATGCGCGTACACAACGGCCCATCGAACGGATTGGCGTGTACCGACTACCGGCGATCCGAAGCGTGGCCGCAACATCAAAGGTATCGAAGCAACGGCCGGTTGAGTCAAATGTTGCCCCTGAACAAAGTTCTGGATCCGTGCCTGCCGAAATTCCTTAGCCGGAAGATGATTTTAGTGCCGTGAATGTTACATTAAAGGTCAATGCCTCAAAAATTATGCTTATTGAATAGTAAAATAAAACATTGCATAAAGGGGCGTCTAAACGGGCCATTTTTTACGGCAATTTGTGGCGGCACTATTAGCAAATAATTGCTCGGCCAATAATGACAATATGCCTGCAATTGTATGGCGCTCGATTCGTGATTATTGCAGAAAATCTATCGCTCAGCGATCGTCCGGCAATCATCAAATCATTGCATCGCAGCATTGCCCCGCCACAAAGTGCCGTAAAAAATTGCACGTTTAAATGCCCCTTAAATATGGTAACACTAGGCAATGTGTCAAAAACAAGTCGATGCTGTAATTGGTTGATTTTACAGTACCTACATTACTATTCCCAGCAATCCCAGCCATTTCCAGCAGCGAACACATGTTCTGTTTCTTCTGACATACAAAGATAGAAAAGGACGTAAACAATAAACATGTCACGACTTGTTCACTTGTTTTGACATTTATTTACTTGTTTTTCAATCACAAGTTGCGCACATTTCAATGTTTCAAAGCAATCCATTCGAAGTTTATTCGTTTGAGGCGGTTGTCGTCTCGTAATATGAATCATTTTACCGTTTTTTTATTTGTCTGCTGGTGTCTCTAGTTAACAAATGTGACAGTATAGTGCTCATAAAATAGTAAAACTTGGAAGAAGTGTGTGATAATAGAAAATTGTACAATTTACTTTTGTTTGTTGTGTTACAAATATTGAAATAAGTGTTGCATATATCAGAATAAAACAATAAATTAACTAACATCGTGTTATTCAATTGTGCAATGAACATTTCCCTTTTACTGATTTGCTGAAACAAGAGATACCTACGTAACCGCAATGGAGAAAATGTTTATGTGAGTTTAGTTTTAATTCTTTTGTTATTATAATAAAGTACAATATTTCACCGGTTTTTCTTCTGTTCATGTTGAACTTTTTATATCAAATGTGTGTTGTTGCTCTGTCTCCATAAATAAGCCCAATATTCAGATAAATCAAGTTTTTTATATCCACTACCTGTCAGTACAGGTTTCACTTTTAGTTTAAAGACCAGATATTTTTCAGGCAAGTTTTATAAAACTAAAATTTTACCAAAAATAAATTGTAGGTATCAAGAAGTTTTGTTTTGCTTATTTTTTAAAGTTAATAACATTACATCTGATTATATAAAGTTAAAATATTGTACATTTTTTTCTCAACCAAAAAGTATGATTCATTTTTTAATAAAATAAATTGACAAAATTATTTTATTCATTGTTTATGTATTTTAATAAACTAATTGGCTAGGTAGGTACTTGGGTTTATCAAGGTTGTCAATACACATTATTGATTACTCATATTAAACAACCTTGCTCTCATGTTATCATCCTGGTATGAATTACTCATGGCTCTACCATACGGTAGTCAATATGCATATATGTATATAATTATATAGCTTTTAAGTACATCTTGAATTGGGTAAATGATTACAATAAAAATAAATGTTATTTTTTAATAGTCCTTAAGAACAATTTAATCGATTTAATTTAACTACAATATAGTTATGATCAATGACACACCCCCAGATACAACTATTTAGTTTTGTGGTGGTGGCAAAATATTTGACTATTCCCTGTGTATAAATAAATTGTGGCCAATGCCCACTACATTTTATGTATGAAAAAAATGAAATTAAATTTATTTACCGAAAGAATTTACAGTGTAGTCAATGTTTTCAGTGCCTTGTAAAACCAATTAAAAATTTGAAATTTGTACACAAAAATCTTTTGAAACCTGATGTGTCCGAGGAAATTGCAAACATGCCTATATACATACACTGTTTTTGAAGCCGGTTTAAAACAGCAATTACTTCCAAAGTGATAAAAAGGGATAGCTACATTTTTGTCAAGACTTTCTAAAAGACTTAAACTGGTACTTCTTTGTTCTTGTCTATGGAATTACTATTTTGTAGAATTTCTTTAAATAATTGCAATTCTGGAAATATTACAAATATAGTTTTCAAAATATTAAAGATTTACTTGATAATAGTTTAGAAAGTTATATTAATACAAACTATGTATAAATGAATATATTGCTAAAGTCCATGTTTTATTGAGATGCAAAAGCATCCAATGAGCATATGTAACTTTCAGGTACTATAGTAAAAGTAGAATGTCACGTCATAACTAGTTATTGGTGTAAGTAGTGCCATTTGGGATCAATTACTTCAAATGCTACTATCATTGTTAGTTGACAAATCCCACTGAATGGTACTACCTACGCTGATCGCTAGTTATAACTATTGCTGTCTTTAAATTGGCCAAACACTTGACACATACAATGTTAAATATTTAAAAAATCGGCCAAGAACATGTCGGACCATGCTCCATGTAGGGTACCGCAGCCTTGGATAATTGCATCAGCAGGAGAGTGTATGTTCATGGCACTTACGCCCTTTTGTTGAGAAACGCAGGTTATCGGCAATAACTCAATGACAGTACATCCGATCATGTCCAAAATAATTTAAGTATAATATTTATTAAGGGCACCTTGGTATTTTTTTTTTATATTTTTTGGTCACACAATTCAAAGTTATGGGAAGACACAATTTACGCAACTTTCGGAGCGATTATTTCGAAAAAATTGGAAACCTCAAAATGTTTTCAAAAGACCTGTTGAATGCTGTGCCACATGTTGAAATTTGTGGAAAAAAAATGTGCTTCTGTTATATGTATGAAGTGCCCCCGCCTTAAAATATTTATTTTTATCATTTACCTATCAAACTAAGTAGCGGCTACTACAAGACACCTTTCTATCAAATTTCATCAATATTCATTGTGTAGTCTTTGAGTAAAATGCCTGTGACATACGGCCGGACAGACAGACGGACATGACGAAACTATAAGGGTTCCGTTTTTGCCATTTTGGCTACGAAACCTACATCGCCATTTTCTATTATCGTCAAACTAGGTATACTCTATAACTATTCGAGGTTTGTTTTACCCTTTTTATATTCACTGAACCATCTAAAACTGTTGCTCGAGATGGCGCAGACTCCCCTAACGCTGATTGTAATTGTTGAAGGTTACTAAATTTTTCAGTTAAACTAAATTTAAAATCATGAAATATCATTGCACCCAAATGTTCGCGGCTAAGCTCCATTCGTTGCAAAGAAAAACGCGGAAACCGTCTCGCGTAGTAAAATTACTGGAACATTATTTTTTTAAACCAGCAACTTGGCTACTTGTAATCTATTTTTAAATAATAATAATATCTATAATATCTTGGGACAACTCACACAACGCTATCTGATTCCAAACTAAGCAGAGCTTATAAACATGCTTATATTATTTTCTAAATACATACATATTATAGATAAATAACACCCAGACACAGAATAAACCATCGTGCTCATCACACAAAGTTTTATCCTGGATGAACCTTTCGATGATCGAACTCTTGCGTAGCAGTCGGATACACTCCATTTTTAAATTACGAGCATCTCAAAACTTATCGAGTCACCTACGTATATTGGAGCGGTGCTGCTATAGTGGACGATAAGCTATAAATTGTATAAAGTACTAATAAACCCGCGCAACTTCGTCTGCGTAAGTTTTCCCCGTTTATGCAACATTTTTCATTGCTGCTCCGCTCCTATTGGTCGTCACGTGATGTTACATAGCCTATAGCCTTCCTCGATAAATGGGCTATCCAACAGTAAAATATTTTTTTAAATTGGACCAGTAGTTCCTTTGAGATTAGAGATTAGGTAAAATAACATAATCACATAATCATAAATAATAGATTTTTGATCGGTGTCAAAATGTAACACTTTTCCGTGTAGCCTCTCAGCCCGCAAACAAAAACGTGCGATAAGGAACTATGTTCTAAAAATCGATCTACATAGTACATGAGGTTTCAGTAGTATTGGTATTTTGTGTCTGAACGTAGGGTAAAAGATACATCCCAATGTGCCGCTAATGCTGACTTCTGTCGCTTCACTGTGCTACTCATAGAAATCGTCATAGAATCTGACATGGGCGTACGCAGAATTATTTTTCGGAGGGGGTCATTTCGGGAGAGGGCAGGGTTTAGGTGGTCCAATTAACTATTAGCACTGGCTAAATAACTACCTTCTTGCAATTTCGGGGTAGGTTTTAACCCTTAACTAGAATTATACATTTTCATCCACCTGCAATGAGATACACAACGCGTTACTACGAATATTTTCAAGCTTTAATATTTTTTTTATAACTATTACGCTAATAGTATTATTCTACCTAATAATAAGAAATTACGATATTGAATCATTGTTATTGCGTTCTAGTTTACTCTGCGTATAATGATTTTATTCACGATGGCCGAGCGCATTTTTATCGCGACATCTAAGTATTCCTGTCCATTCACTCATTGCTATTAGCAATTTGTTCTAGGTTTGTGGTCAGAAAGCTCTACCGTGTCTTGTTAAATCTTGTTGAATCGTGTCATTGTTTCATATTGTTTAATGAAGCCAGAAAGTATAGACCCTATCGGAAGGGTGTTGGTATCTTGGTCACAATAAAATAAATATACTTACATAAAAGTGCCTCTGTGGCGCGGTGCCCTGCTACGCAAGCGTCGTTGGTTCGATTCCCACACGGAACATAACTTTGTCTGATCCACAAATTGTTGTTCCGAGTCTGGGTGTACTTTGTGTCCGTGACTTGTATGTTTGGTAAGTCCGCGACACAGGGCTTGTAACGTAACGCGGGAGTCGTCTTTAAAATAAAAAAAAAGTACATAAGTACTTTAGATACTCTTGGCGTTATTTGTGCTACAGTTTCCTGACGAGGGAAGGTTTTTATAATTCATTCAGTATGTTCCCCTATACCTATTTAGTTATCAACGGAACATTTAGTACACATAGCTGATTTTGATACTCTTTGGGGACTCGGGACAGATATTGAAGGCTATACCTTTGACCAGCTGCTCATTGCAACAGGCTACATTATTGGGTGCATTGAGAACAAGGCCTATTTAAGTAGCTAATCATTACTATAAGCATCAATTTTGCTAACGTCATTACGAAAAATAATTTCTTATCATAAATCGGATGATACGATATAGGTATAGTTCCTACCTTATCAAAAAAATGGCGCCGATTAAACAAGATTTGCTTAGTAATTACACTTAGATAATACTTAAATCATGACTAATTGTTGTGATAGGTAACTTGAAAGTTGTGTATGTTTTTCTTTTTGGCTCCGCATAGACGTTATTGGGTTTCCACTCCAATTTCGCCATTTCAGTTGAGCTCTGTAATCCTAAATACCTCGGATAGTTAAAGCATTTTGCTATGATTTATTCAAAGGTAATAAATCCTAAACTGCAATAAAGAAATCAAAATCTATTTACTGAGTGAGAGTGAGAGAAACAAAGCATATCTTTGGATTTGGAAAGATTTAATTCGTTTGACTTTAACTAGTCGAATTAGATTGTCAATGTAAAGTGCCTAGAGTTAACGCGATCGAAACGTTTACTGTGTTAGGCTCTCTGATTGGTTAAGAGCTTGGATTGGGCCAATCAGAGCCTCAAACGTCTTTAAGCGCAAAATGTTTGTCATTTTTTACATGTTTGTCAAAAATTCTATAGTATGCCGATTGATTGCTTGATTTGAACGTGAACTGCGGTGTTTGTCAAGCAAGGTCTTTGTTTAGGACGACAAGGAGAAAGCTCTGGCACATTGCTTGACAAAGTTTGTTTGAACAACAACAAATAAATATGTCGTTTACAGGGCGCTTTAAACGTGTCGATCGCGTTAATGTAAAACAAACTTGCACTTAGCACACAGAACAGACACAACTACTTGACGGAATTGAATAAGCATTTAAAATAGTAGAGATGCATGGCTATTATCAAATTGTAATGATAAAATAGCAAGTACTAGGATTGTTTGTTAAATCATACACAGTTTTATGTGATACGGTGATAAAGAGCATTGCTAGCCCTTTGTAGTTTGCAGTGCAACAAGGTTGAACGATTAACAACATTACATAGAAGCAAAGATTTTTAAGTTAGGTTTAAAGACATTTATTTCTCATAAGAACTTACAGCTCCCATAAACAGCTATTACACTACCCTGAATCAGGGCCCTAAATTGAGGTGGCCTTAAAAAATTGTTAGAGAATTAGGGCCCTAACTCCTATTACACCGCTCTTTTTAAGGATTTAGGGTCCCTGATTCAGTGTAGTAATGTAGTTTATTAAGCGCATTACAATGAGATACATAGTACGAAACTTAAAAAATAGGTTAGTATTACTCTAATGAGTTAATTGTATAAACATATTTTCTATAACAGGAACGTGTGCTTTCCGTCATTTCAAATTATGACTTATAGACATGTTCTTTCGTAAGTTGATGTTAATACCTACTAATCCAAATTATTGACACTTTATCAGTAGTGCTTGTAGAGCTTGCTATATTATAGCCAACGCCTACCAACACCTGCCGATAGCGATTAATCGCAATACACTATAATTGAATAAACGTCAGGTGTGCATTACTATAGACATTACTCATGATCATCGTGAACGAGTACAGTAAAGACAGAGTTTACAAGCAAACTAATAAAGGAAATCATACGAAAATAGTATCTGGCAGTTCTATTTCTACGTCATTATGTGTCACGTCACGACATTCAATGTAGGGATTTTGTTAACTAATCCTTTGTCTGTTGGATTGCTCAAACATATTAAGTAATTCATTTTCATCAGCTTTTCTCGGTCCACTACTAGCTGGACTTGGCCTCTCCCAATTTATACCACAATACAAGGTACTCCGCCTCCCATATCAAGTCCCTTCCAGCGACCTTTCGTGTCTTCGGTCCATCTGGCTGGGGGTCGTCTTGCTTTACGTTTACACAGAGTCGCTTTTCCAAGCCTAGTCTCGTTTGCTTCAGCTGCTTTTTGTCCACAAAAATAAAGTAATGTAAATGGTCCATGGTGTTATGTGATTTAATAATTAATAATTTTATATAATTTGATTATTGTTAAACTAATTTTATATTTAATTTTATAACTAACTAGCTGTCCCGCGCAACTTCGTATGCGTAATTTTTCCCCGTTTTTGCAACATTTCACGTCGCTATTCCGCTCCTATTAGTCGTAGCGCGATGTTATATAGTCTATAGCCTTCCTCGATAAATGGGCTATCCAACAAAAAAAGAATTTTTCAAATCGGACCAGTAGTTCCTGAGATTAGCGCGTTTAAACAAACAAACAAAGCAAACAAACAAACAAACAAACTCTTCCGCTTTATAATATTAGTATAGATTTTAATCTTATATAATCTACCATATGGCATTGATTAATATTATATGATATCAGTAAAAATAAATATTCACTTTCTAGTTAACTTTTGTCACGTCAAATTATGACAAAGTGTTTATGGTTCTGGAAATTCATTAAAATTATCTTGTATGTTACCACACTTTATGACAAATAAAGATTCTATTCTATTCTTGCTTATATGGCCAGTAGGCCTATATCGGCGTGCTTAACTTGCAAGCTATAAGCTATGTCAATAACTTTAGTTCTTTGTCGGATGTGGTCTAAAATTTGAATTCTAGCCCAACTTTAAGTGACTACATCTCGTCACTGGTGATCATAACAGGTAGGTAGGACGCACTGGTTTGTTGATTTAGATCTTCAAGTATTGAAGTAGAGCCAAAGAGAAAACTACGAAGTCTGCTAACACTACCAATTCTGATCTGAATCCTTCTGTCGACTTATACTGAGCTGAGTAAATAAATGTAGATGTGTCGGGGGATTTTTTAATGTGATATACCTATCAACGTGTATGTAATTTGAACACTGTTTATCTGAGGACCATATTAACTATAGATAAATTACGAATAAATTCTGAAGTGTGGTGCAATAGGTAAATACCCTGTTTGACATAGCAACATCAATCATTTGGACTGTACCACAGACTAGGCACACTTATATAGATATCCTATACTTAATAGCTTAGCTTAGAAAATATATTCTAAATTAAATCAACTCTAAAATATATTTTATATTATCAAACCCATAAATGTATTACATTATATTGCATTATACCGTATAAATGAAATAAAAGCTTACGTGCAAAATCAATTTTCACATCTCTACTACTAATAGTTGACCGCAAAGAACTAGGTGTACCTATCTATCTATACTAATATTATAAAGCTGAAGAGTTTGTTTCTTTGAACGCGACAATCTCAGGAACTATGGGTCCGAATTGAAAAATAATTTTACTGTTGAATAGCCTATTTATCGAGAAAGGTTATATAACATCACAGCACCAAAATTCAAAACATCTGTATTGGCCACTATTATGTTTTAGCTTATACAGGTACTAAAAGTTGTTAGGTTATAGTCTAGTATATATGAGTTATATCTAGTTATAAGATTTATTATATCACGGTAACACGCGAACAATGTTGTTGGTGATACATTGATCAATGTTGCTAAGAACCTATAGTTTGTCAAAATATAATGTATTACTGTTTTTTGTTCCTTAAATAAATAAATAAATAAACATCACGCTACGACCAATAGCAGCAATGAAAAATGTAGCAAATACGGGGAAAATGAACGCATACGAAGTTGCGCAGGTCTGCTAGTACTTATATTATAACCAGACTAATTACCAGGTGGGCGCTCTTTCGATAGGACATCTATACTAATATTATAAAGCGGAAGAGTTTGTTTGTTTTGTTTGTTTAAACGCGCTAATCTCAGGAACTACTGGTCCGATTTCAAAAATTCTTTTTTTGTTAGATAGCCCATTTATCGAGGAAGGCGCTACAACTAATAGGAGCGGAGTAGCGACGTGAAATGTTGCAAAAACGGGGAAAATTTACGCATACGAAGTTGCGCGGGACAGCTAGTTTTATATAAAGCTACGATGTTCATTTACACTGTACTGGGTGAGCCTGTACCAGTCGTAGGAATATCACGGAACTATGTATGAGATACCAGGTAGTGACCTTTACGACGAAAACTAGCGAGCTAGCAATTTAACTGAGATAATGTACAAAATGGAAAATGTTTCAAAGCAATGCGTTTGTTGTGCGTTCATAACTTTACATAATATGGACTAAAATAATGAATCACAATATTTAGAGGTCGGCTGATCTCTTTGTTTGTGTTTGAGCTGGTTGATTATTATGCATTAATAATGATCTTTTACTGTCCATTTTTCATACTAGGTACATTTAGAAGGGTTAATTACCACACGTTTTGATAGGCTGCCTATCAGTGTGTCCACGTATCTTTGGCATTATACCGAAATGATTAATCAATCAGAATTCCAAAATTCTGATTCAAAATCTTATTGTTTATACGCCGAATGAATAGATGAATTGTTAGATCGATTTATTTATTACACATTAGTCTCGATTATCGAGATACAGTGGGATGCCAGATGCCACATCATTATGTTTACTCATGTAAACATTATGACGTGGCTTTACCAAGGCAACATTACTTAACGCAATCCGAATCGAATCGTCCACCTGCGGAGGGACACACAAGCCCCTCACAATAAATCACCTAATAATG
This sequence comes from Herminia tarsipennalis, assembly GCA_945859575.2. Classification (NCBI taxonomy): domain Eukaryota; kingdom Metazoa; phylum Arthropoda; class Insecta; order Lepidoptera; family Erebidae; genus Herminia; species Herminia tarsipennalis. The sequence continues at coordinate 28,972,337 of OX243830.2, forward strand.
CTAATACACACATTGTCATCTCATATCTACTACGCACTGAAATAACTTTAATCATATACCTAAGCAATATCATTTATGCGTTGATTATTAAAAAAAATATTTTGCAACTTGCAAATGGGAACATTTATTCAACATATTTCAGAATGGCGCAATATTGCGTCATAATTTCATTGTAGCTTTGTTTCCATGTCCTAAGAGTGACTATCCTTTATCCTGGATAGTTAATACCTTTAGTAGTTGGGTCTATATCGGTTGCCGTGCCACTGCGGGGCAATCTCTCTACCGCTCTCGGTTTTATTTTTATTTTGTTCGTTTTGTTTCTCAATCGTGCCACAGCGCGCATGGTACAAACAGGTACTATGAGTCACACACTATTTCCATATAACTGGAGGCGCGAACATGGATCTAAACGAAGATATTTGCCGGTTTATATGTAAATTATTATATCATATTGGGTTAGTTTCAAGATAAAACTTTTTTATTGAGATGAATGATAAATGATAAGGGATTGCAGCAGTGGTCAAGCTGACGTTCCTGCAACACGAAATGTTGCGTTGTGCCGTTTTTCCTAAACGCAACAATTGTTTGGAATGTGGAATTGTTATTGCTAAAATCCAACTAAAATTGTAAAAATAGAAGTTTGTGAGAATGGTATGATGAATGTGTATTTCTGGCTCTTTCTCATTAAACTAAATGAAAAGGCTTACGATGTCTAGATCGAGATCATGTCGATATATTGGTCATACAAAATCAGAAGTCGTTTAGCTTTCGTTGTAAACAAGTTATAATAGGACAAACATAACGTTGCTGATTATGATAATGACGTAAGCTTGGTTCTAATTACCGACGATAAGACAATAAATGCTTTGTCGGAGCTTTGTTGATTCAAGTTCAAAGTTCTTTACAGACTTCTTCTAATAGGAACCCTGTAGGCGTAATGTGTAGGCACGAATAGTTACAGATACCAATTCTAATCAATAATTACAATTGGTATCGGTTTGCTATCTTTATGCGTTAGTATATCAGGTTCGCATATAAGTTATCTTTATTTTAAGTAGGTAGTAACCTACACGCCTGCAGTTTCGTAGTAGCAAATAAATAAATCTATAGATAAAGAAATTAGTTTTAAAAAACCAAGGTCTCCAGAATCAGTTTTTGAATGATTAAATACCGTTTAGTGGACACTCCGTTGTTGGTGAAAATTAGTTTTACGTATACCTATTTTCAGTTAAGTTTCCCACAACTTCAATTTTAAAATCTCCACACAAGTGTAAGCCTCCTGATTGGGCCATTGGGCCATTGTGCATGTTGTACTTATCCTCTCTGTCACTTCAGCCAACCTATGCACTCCCAAAACGCCAGCAGCCTGCCCAAGTAACTACAGGCTTCCTAAAGGGATGTTAGTGATGCTTGGAGTCGTGCCCGTTGTTCTGTTACACTGCCACACTCCGTGAGCACGTGTATTGGTGTTAAACGGATTACTTATATTAAAAACTGATATGATAATAATCTACTTATAAATGTATGTTTATTTTGCTGCTTTCTAGACTTTTCTGTACTTAAATAGTATTTTGGTATACAGGGTATCGGCGTCTTAAAAAATATTTACGTCATTATTATCAAACCGATTACTGATATTAATAACTGATAATAATCTTATTCATAAATGTACGTATGATTTGCTGCTTTCTAGATTTTCTAGACTTTTCTGTAAATTGTATTTTGGTATACAGGGTATCGGCGTCTTAAAAAATATTTACGTCATTATTATCAAACCGATTACTGATATTAATAACTGATAATAATCTTACTCATAAATGTACGTATGATTTGCTGCTTTCTAGATTTTCTAGACTTTTCTGTAAATTGTATTTTGGTATACAGGGTATCGGCGTCTTAAAAAATATTTACGTCATTATTATCAAACAGATTACTGATATTAATAACTGATAATAATCTTATTCATAAATGTACGTATGATTTGCTGCTTTCTAGATTTTCTAGACTTTTCTGTAAATTGTATTTTGGTATACAGGGTCTTAAAAAATATTTACGTCATTATTATCAAACCGATTACTTTCCTATATCAATAAAATAATAACTGATAACAATCTTACTCATAAATGTACTTTTATCTAGCTGCTTTCTAGACTTTTCTGTATAAGGTTAACGATCCGAGGCCGATGTTGATAAAATTGTAGGTAGGTAATAAGTTTCGATTTGAATGTTTTATTCTTGTATGATCCTGTTAAAGAATGATGATTTGGCGACATGTATGAACGACAACGAAACAAATACCACCTTAAAAAAAGGTAGGTACTTATATAATTCTTTTGTAAGCTTATGAGGAAAGCACAACGCGAGAGTAAGTAGATAACTAATGGAATAGATTTTTCATGGCCAATTTGTGGTTAGGGCTAACGTCACAAAAACACGTGATTTCTCAGCCGGCGGCACTGTGCCGTAGGTATATTGTCACGGCGCGATACCACAGTATAAATAAAGTATATATTTGTACTCTGGCGATACTCAGTACAGGGAGCGGCGCACGCGTCGCGGCAAAGGACTTGTTAAGCGATTCCTGTATGTAGGTAGGTACTGCGCTTATTACACTGCACTAATGCGCTTATTACACTACACTGAATCAGGGACCCTAAACCCTTAAAAAGAGAGGTGTAATAAGAGTTAGGGCCCTAATTCTCTAACAAATTTTCAAGGTCATCTCGATTTAGGCCCCTGATTTAGGGTAGTGCACTAGCCGTTTAAATCAGGTACCCTAAACCCTTAAAAAGAGAGGTGTAATGAGAGTTATGGCCCTAATTCTCTAACAAATGTTTAAGGCCACCACGAGTTAGGGCCCTGATTCAGAGTAGGGTAATAGCCGTTTAATTCCTATTATATAGTCCCGCGCAACTTCGTCTGCGTAAATTTTCCCCGTTTTTGCAACATTTCTCCGTTCCTGTGTTTCTTGCTGCTCCGCTCCTATTGGTCGTAGCGTGACGTTATATTAAACAGTGACAGATTTTTTCAATTCGGACCAGCAGTTCCTGAGATTACCGCATTCAATTCAAACAAACAAACAAACTCTTCAGCTTTATAATATTAGTATAGATGTGTATTATACATATAGGAAGCTGCTGCCGCTGGCCTAGATGTACTTATCTCAGGGTAATGGCATTCAGGTTTAAATCTGTGGATATTCTAAAATCCACCATTACAGCGATAAAGATCCCTGGAATTAGCTTATTATAGGTCACTTCACAATCTGCATTTCTGGAAAGTTCTTAGTCATGCCACTGTCGTACGAGTCGCGTCGCGTGTATCTTATCTCGTCCTCGATCGATTATTTATTATAGATAAATGCTTTAATTACTACAAAATTTATTGTGCAATATATTTGTAACAAAATGTAGGTAAACAAGTACCCAAGATGCAAACTTTTCGTGTTTCATCTTTAATGAAACAGACTGATTCATTATCGTCTTTACGTACAGACATCGTTGGCCTAGGCTCAATATCAAGTGGGTTATATTAACTGATGTGCCTTACGTTTTCTTTTCATAATAATAGGTAATTTTATCTTTTTAAGATAATAGATGAAACAATTTTTTTTTTAAAGTTTAAATTTTAATACAAGCAGACAATTTTCCTGTTTAAGCTTATTAAAGTATTTTATTTTTTCTACGGTAATCTACTCTGAAGCCAATAAAGGAAAACAATCTCGAATTTATAGTTAAAGAATTATCGTTGTATTTATAGTTTAATAAATGTTGGTTAACTAATGCATAACTAATTAAAAACAAGATCGATAAAAAAATTGTGTCTCTTGTGTAAATTTTTTTAATTTCTTAATTTTCATATTTAATGCGTTTAAATAATTGTTTTTGTTAAAGCTCGTTAAATTGTTATTGGTACAGTTACGGAAGATATAACATATTTTAGGAGATTTCGTCTTCTTTATGAATCTTCTTTAAAAATAAAAAAAAAACAAAGTAGTTATTGAGACATTTGTAAAAAACAAAACCCCTTCTTTATTTTTTAGTTATTTGTCAATTATCTTTAAAAATCATGTACGTTCCATTCAGAATCGAATGACACATTGTTCACGGTTTTCGGACACTCCTGAAGGAAGTTAAGAAAAAAAACTTGTTAGCCGGACTAACTGCGAACTATGTGATGATAAATTAAGCGTGATGTCCTCCCACAGTGATTTTTTGTGTACCTACTCATAGAGTATATCAAGGTCATTTTTACCTACTTGTTGTTATAGTTCATAAATAAACCGTGTTATGATTTAAATGGCGAAAATCACCTTGAGCGACTAACTGCTAACCATCTTTGTTTATAAGTTTAGTATGTAGGTAGCTAGGCTAGACGACGGACAAGTTAAAAAAGTATTTTAAGAAACGTCAATCGTACGTTTCGTAATTAAAATAATGTATTTTAATTATCTACCAAATTATAAACGACCAAATCGAAGACTACTTATGCCCTTGTTTAGGTGAGTTTACAGTAAAAATATGCTTTATATATACTGTGGTGAGGTGTAGATGTCCACGTACAATATGAAGATACTGATACAATATGAATAACGGTATATAGATACTGAGATTGCAACCTTCTAAAATAAATCTGCTTCTTCTGTGCCAAGTGAGTCAATGTTTTCTAGGTTTTTTGAAAACGTCATTTTATTTTACGTAAAACAGTGAAATAAGTAAATGGAACAAAAGTCTAAAAACTAAAGCTATTTATAAAATAATGTATAAAATTAGTCATTTCAGTTGCGTTAGAGGTTTATGTCTATAAAATGATAAGTAATATAATTTCGTATCGATTACAAAAGGGAACCTTCTTTATAGGTATCACCAGGGGGTGATACCTATAGTGAATATAAGGTTCGCAAATTCTTAAAAAGGTAACCTGGGTATATAATCTTTTTATTTTTATTATCATAATCAAGATTTCTAGCAAAAAATAGAGGTATACCTACTTAGTTTCAGTTTAGATCATTTGAGTTACCATTTAGCATAGTTTATTGACTTATAAAGTCACCTTCAGCATCCACGGTCATTGACCTATAAAGATAATCTAGCCAAGTTGCCAGGAGCTCCCAAATGAAAGCTGATAATCTAGCCAAGTTGCCAGGAGCTCCCAAATGAAAGCTGAACTATGTCGATTTTAGATGATGTTCTACTTCCTTCCAATGTTGCTAAAATGCCTTTTTGTAGACGATGTCAGTTATTTATCATAATAATTGCATCATCGCCTATCTCGGACTTGCGGCAAGCGCGAGGCGTACCTCCGTACCTACTGTATCAGTCGGCGTCGGCGCAGTGTGATTTGTATTTAGAATAAATTAAAATAGTCTTGTGAATAAGCGTTTCTAAGAGCACTTCGCACGTACGAATGTAACCTTGTTCTTTTCTCTTTACTTTATTGTTTAATTATGCTTATACGTCGTAGATTTTAACCGACTTCAAAATGGAGGAGATTCTCAATTCGGATCTTTTTTTATGTATATTCGTGCATAACTTCGTCATATATAGACGGATTTTTAAAATTATTTTTTCTTTTAAAAGAGGTTTGTTCCGAAATGGTCTCATATAAATTACGTAAAGATCTTCGGATCGGTGAGTTTCGGAGACAGACAACGAAACTAATCAATAAGTGCTAGCAGATCAACCGTGATTGAAGTTGGTTACTTACTTAGATGTTATATTTGTAATAAAAAAGTTTTTATGTGTTATGTCACATTCGTGTGTTAGAAAATGTAGCTAAGTACAAATCATTTTTTTTTAAAGATATAATTACTTATAGATACAATAATGATTCATAACTAACCATTGTTAATAACTATATACTTGTTAAAATGTGACCCGCTTAAAAATCTGCATCAGTTTTGTCTGTCTGCAAAGGCATTAGGAGATAAATTCCGCCTTTGTTCTCACTAGTTCCTTTGGCAGTTAATTTGAACTTTTTCGCAATCAGTAGCTTACAAAACAGTTCAGTAATTAGTCAACTAACTAGCTGAAAAAAAAACAACATTTTAAATTAAAATTAAATAATTATACCTAAATTATATATAAGGTAATAAACTAATAGGTATAATTATTTAATAATAAAAAGGTAATAAGCTAATAGGTATAATTATTTAAATTTAATTCTAAAGTAAAATAAGTAGTTCTTGAAGTTTGAACCTATGTTATTGTTCCAGGCACGGTGTTTTCCTGTGTATTTGGGCGTGCTGCCTGGCTGTGGGAAACAGCCAGCCAATCACCTGCACCGAAGGGGGGCAATGTGACGATGGATACTATTGCGATATGGACGTCAAAATGTGCCGGGAGTGCCTGAGCTGCCAAGAACTCAAGCGCGAGTCGCCTGTGAAACAAACTGAATGTATTATGTCTATTGATCAATGTGGAGATTGTTTTAAAGGGTACGTATGTTCTTAAGGTGGATTCACATATGTACCGATGACACCGGGCTTAGCGAGCGACATGCAGCCACTTTCGGCCAGTAAGCTGTGTCTCGATGGAAGTGTGTGAATCAACCAAATCAACTATATTTTATAAGTTTGATTGTGTGTTAACAAAATTAGATTACGGTACTAATCCTACTGTTAGTGAGGTGATGGGGATAAGGAGCAAATAGGCCACTAGTATACAGTTGGATCAACGTAACTTGGCCGGATTGAAGTTGGCTAAAAGTGGTTGCGCAGATGCATTTTTCTGGAAGTAAATGGTGACAGGAAGCGGGGGGGCAGGGGCGGTAACTTAACCAAGAGAATTAGAGATGCGATTACGCATTACATTGTCAGAATTAGTATTACTAACTCAGTTTTTTTGTTATTATTTTCGTAAACAATTTTTTTTCAAACTTTCTATAGTATTTACTGTAACTGTTCTCAATTTAAAATTTTATGAACTCGTTTATATATTATTTTTATATTGTTGAATTAAAGTTGTATTAGTATTTTTAATCGACTAAACATAATGAATCGTTTTCGTAAGTAATTTTACGGTGGCATCTCTATGCGCAAAAGTGATATGATCCAACTGTAATTTATCACTTAGCAGGACATTTTTCCTAGAATCTAGGAATCGAATACTAACGATTACTATTATCATGTCATTACAGAAGTCACTTTATCGTTGATAGCCTCGACCGACTTTTCCAATTAGTAAAATAATTTTTTTAGCTAATTGCTATAGTTTCATTCACAAGTCTCACGACATCGAATTAGCAAAACTCTCTACAGGACTTTGTTTAGTTATTAAATTGCACAACTGCAATATTCGTAAAGACCAGATACACTGTGATAAATTACGAAGTTTAAAAAAAAACATAAGTAGTTCAATTTGAGTTGTTTTTATTCGTATTGTCCAGAAATTGTAAATCGTTCACATATTAGTCCATATAACACAATTTAAACGTTAGTACCTAGATCCTTCGTTCTACTTAAAATATCTACTAAATGTCACATCTGTTTTATTATTATTTAAATATGTGGTCAATTAACAACAATTTATATTACAATGAATAGGTACAAACTTAAATTAAATTGTTTTTAATAGTTTTCCTTCCTATACCGCTATTATTGTGTCATTACAATTGAAGTGAGTATTTTAATCAATGGTCGTCACTAATAAATTCTTACGTTTAGGTATTCTGCACATCCGGTGTGTAGTTGATGATTAATTTGTGGTATTGGGTGAAGATGACTTACCTTTTTCACACTACAGATTTATATTTCTTACAAATTAAAAGACTATTTATATTTTTAACAATAGGTACGATAGGTACCTACTTAATACGTATTCCACCAACACCGTCCGTTTATAAATAACTAGCTGACCCACGCAATTTCGTATGCGTCATTTTTTCCCGTTTTTGCAATATTTTTCATTGCTGCTCCGCTCCTTTTATTCGTAGCGTGATGTTATATAGCCTATAGCCTTACTCGATATATGGGCTACCCAACAGAAAAAAATTTTTTTTTTAATTCGGACCAGTAATTCCTAAGATCACCGCGTTCAAATAAACAAACAAACTCTTCAGCTTTATAATATTAGTATAGATACCTCTGCTCAAAATACAATCAAACCTAGTGGCAGATGCAACATTCCTGCAAAATGTGTAATTGTTTACACCGTTGTATGTCAGCAACCCTTTATGCGCTTATTACACTACACTGAATCAGGGACCCTAAATCCTTAAAAAGAGCGGTGTAATAAGAGCCCTAATTCTCTAACAATTATATATGGCCACCTCGATTTACGGCCCTGATTCAGGGTAGTGTAATAGCTGTTTTAATTACAAATTCAGACCTTTTACGTGTAAGTATGTAATGATAATTTCATTTTCTTTGTAGATTCGTAAAAGATCGCCTGAGTGACGTGAACTCTGCATGTGTGTTGGCCAGTTTGGAGGAATCTAGCACTACGCCGCAATACGTGTGGTGGCTCATTGGCAGTCTCGTGCTCTTCTTTATCATTGTGGTGGTCGTCATCGTCATCTACATTTCCGTATACCCTTCTATCTTCAAAACTATTGGTAAGTAATTCTTTTATTTTTACTTGTAACTAGCGAACGCTTCGCGGTTTCACCCGCGTAGTCCCGTGGGAATACAGGGATAAAAAGTAACCTGTATCACCCGGGGATAGTGTAGCTTCTCTACGGTGAAAGAATTTTTGAAATCGGTCTAGTAGTTTTTAAGATTCATTACATACAAAAATATAAATCTTTTCTCGTTTTATTATTAGTATAGATATAGATAGAGCCTCCCACAAAGATCGTAGTCAAACAGATTGGAATACTGTTTTGATTTTGCGAGACACCGAGGTTGTCCATTTGAGTTTTAGTCTAATTTGGCTCTTGAGTTCTGCAGTTCATGGCTGTTCTTGTTTTTAGGTAATTGTGTGCCTGGTACGGTGAGTACGAACATACACACTGCTGTCAGTAGGCCTAGCGCTCCAGACATGCCTCCACCGCCGTACTCCCCGCCACACTACGATAGTTCATTCTCGCCCGTCCGCGATACAGAGTCGCCCTATCCACCACTCTCTGAGGCTGGGGATGCCAGGGACTTGCACATCGGAGGTATGATATATCACTTTTTTTTTTTAACCGCTGCTAGAGGATCTTGATCAGAGGTGTTCTTATTAAATAGGTGTCTAGTATCTATTTAGTTTTGTTGTAGTGGTGTACCTAAATGAGAATTAACTGAATTCGGTAGTTGACTTCAATAAAAGTGAATTATTTTATACTAATCAGGTAATTAGTAGATCTTAAAATGCTCTGAAAATAGTGTTCTATTACAATTTAACATATTTTTGAATTTAAAAGCATAAAAACGAATACTTAAAGTAATGATTTGACGATAGGAATTTATGACGTCATATGTGGTTATTCTATACACATTTCTACAGAGTTTGACGTTTGGACATTTCATAAAAAGAGACTGATTTGACTTGACAGTCAACATCCCTCTTATTTTGTGCCTAATATCCAACATACTGAATATTCTTATTGGGAAGAGGTACTACTTTCTTTTTAAAAATATCTTCTATATTATTATTAGTTACGAATAAGATTTCATATAATTAAATTTATTTCAGAGGATCGGCCGTTAATCAAGCCACCATCGAGAATGCATGAAGGTCGTGAGCCATCCGCCAACCAGGCTGCTAATGTTTTCCAACTGCCTGTTTACGATCGAAATGGAGATCCACCAAGGTAAGAGAAATTTGAGATATAACAAAATACCGGGAGTTGAAGTGATTACCTTCTCGTACATATAATGAAACCACATTTCCTCGATATCGTCACAAGAAAATAAATGGACGGATTTATAACGAAATTTTGTAATAGGATCTCGATAGTTTAGCCCGAGTCAAAAGCATTATTAAACACTTAAATATGGAGCGGAAGGAACTCTCCAATATATATTTTTTAAATTATTCATGTATCCCATAGGTCTTGCTTTCGAAGATCTGTCGGTGAGTGAAACTTTTTGTGAGCACCATAATTATATTACTTTCATATTGTTTTGCATATAAACACAGCCTCTAGACCCGATTAGGCTTGCCGGACCGAAGATTCATCTGCAGATTGTCTTACGTAGAACTAACTTAACTAATGCTATATGTGTTGCTTACTTTTTGTTTACTAGTAGTGTATCATATTGGCACAAATTATGTGTATGAAAAACATAGAAGCACTTAACTGATCATTAGGACTACACTATTTCTGTGCCTCTAGTGAAAAGATAAAAAAAAAAGAAGACAATGTTTTTTTTTCTCCTAGAAGGTTTTTAGAGACACCTTTTCACTACTAGATTTACTAAAGTAATTCTTTAGTGATCTATCTATGATACTGCGGGAAAACCATGCGCTGCGGAGCCTCCAATCTATACTAACATTATAAAGCGGAAGAGTTTGTTTGTTGGTATGTTTAAACGCGCTAATCTCAGGAACTACTGGTCCGATTTGAAAAATTATTTTTTTGTTGGATAGCCCATTTATCGAGGAAGGCTATAGGCTATATAACATCGCGCTACGACTAATAGGAGCGGAGCAGCGACGAGAAATGTTGCAAAAACGGGGAAAATTTACGCATACGAAGTTGCGCGGGAAAGCTAGTAAAAAGATAAAAATATTATCAAGAATGTTTTAGTATACCTTAGTAGTGATAAAGACGTCATATTTGCAATGTAGAGGTTCGAATCTTACTCATAAATACTGGTGTAATTATGCACCAAAGTACCAACCCTAACAAAAGTTAAAGGATTAGCGAGATTGCTAGTGAAGTGTGCCATAAGTAAAGGTATTATTTAAAAAAAAAGTCTCATAATGTGGGTTATGGTTTCAGACCTGCATCGCCGATCGTAGAGGAGGTGATTGACAATTTTGAAGAACCAACCCTTCCGAGTGATTGGACGCCCGGTGGATCGCTCAACGGAGATATCAATACCAAGTAAGTACGCTTTTACACCTCTTAGGATATTCTACACTGTTTGAAAGAATAGTTACAATGTTTAATATCTAATAAAAATTAAACAACCATTTCATATATTGCTATAAAATTATATTTAAGTTCAATCATTTTTTCAACATTTTTTTTCAACCCGAAAATGACGTTTGCCATGTTTATGACGTCATTTCGGTACAGACCATCCGATTGGTGTAAGTCGGCGCTAAATACTGTATCGATAAATCCATTTATGCTGGCTATAAGGCACCGTAACCATTATTTATATTCCGTGAGCACTTTTAGCAACTTTTTTTTTTTTTTAAAGACAACTAGCAATGTGATCTTATATCTTGTTAACCCCTCCAGCTAAGCTCAAAGGCTTGTGTTAGGAGTGGGTTCACGTCGGTAGTCTAATGGGTAGGATTCGAACCTGCGACCTTATGTTAATTTATGACTCAAAATAAGAAGTTCTATGCTTATTTCTAAATAAATCTAATATATAAAATTCTCGTGTCACAGTTTTCGTTGCCATACTCCTCCGAAACGGCTTGACCGATTTTGATGAAATTTTGTGTGCATATTGGGTAGGTCTGAGAATCGGACAACATCTATTTTTCATCCCCCTAAGAGTTTGTTTGTTTGTTTGAACGCGATAATCTCAGGAACTACTGGGCCGCATTGAAAAAATATTTTATTGTTGTATAGCCCATTTATCGAGGAAGGCTATAGGTTATAACATCACGCTACGACCAATAGGAGCGGAGCAGCAATGAAAAATGTTGTAAAAAAAAAAAGGAAGAAAAAAGAATAAAAAGGGAAAATTTACGCAGACGAAGTTGCGCGGGTCAGCTAGTTTTAATATAAAATTTCATAATTTATTGTTTACTACCGAAAGTACCCACTGCCAGTGTCACTTTAATTACACAAAGAATCCGTCTTACAGATTTTATACATATTTTAACTATTTTCACACATTTTAAATGTTGAACTACCATCATTTTTACAACTCGATATAATGGTTTACTAACCGATGTCGGTTACGGCGGCATCTCAAGACTAGCCAACAATGTAGAAGATATTATAATGCAAGTGAACTTTCTATTCCCTCACTCTCATAGTCTGATGAAAACGGGAATCCGACACGACTGGATAGAGATTGGGCCCAGGACCTAAGGCTTAACGTGCTCTTCTAGGCACGGAAGGGATGTGACAATGTTCGAAAACGGTAGAAAAAATCTGTCGGTTGCTACTGAGGACCACTCGTAAATATTAATTGAACATTCTGCGCCTAAAATAACATTTTGCGAATTGGACGTTTTAGGCGCAAAATGTTCAATTCTCAAAATGTCTAGCGGTCGCAAAATGTCTGCGGTCGCAAAATGTTCGGTTTGCAGAATGTCCAGTTCCCAAAATGTTCAATTCGCAGAATGTCTTATAATTTTGGAATAAATACAAAAGACAGCTCTTAACCTATAGATTACAGGAAAAAGTGTATGAAATCTGAATGTTGAAGTCCTTTAGGGCCAAACAGAAAATTGAAAAACTTTTGAAAACGGTATGAAAACAAAATAAAGCACAAGTCCTTTATTTTGTTTTAAGGGCCTTAAATATACATTTCTTTTAAGTTATTATTACGAAAGTTCACGAAAATACCCCACACTCTTTGAAATTACTGAGTCATAACGTTAAAAATTAACAAGCCTTTACCTATTTAAAAGCGCAAAAATATGTTTTTTTTAAATTGTTTTAATTTAGGCAATTTTATAGGCGTAAAAATATGAAATTTAGGCATTAAAAATGCCTAAATTTGGATTAAACTAAACTGGACATTTAGCAACCGCTGGACATTTAGCGAATCGGACATTCTGCGCCTAAACGAATAATACTTATATGATAATGTTTGTTATAGCAGTGCGAGTGAGGCAGCAGCGGCAGTGCCCGGGCCGGGGCTCAGCGAGATGCTGCGAGCCGCGCGGAACACTGACATCATACAGCACACGCCACCTAAACAGCTGCGGGTCTCTTTACCGGTCAGTATAGCCATGAGTTTGTAACTTATGTCAATGAAATCCTGGATCCGCCCATGGACATAGTGTTATCCATAGTAATTTTATAAATTTGAAAGTAACGCTGTCTGTGTTACGCTTTCACGCTCAAACAGCTAAACCGATTTAGATGAAAATAGTTTGAGTCCCGGGGAAAGACATAGAATAGATTTTATCGCGGTAACCGATACCTACGCGGGCGGAGTCGCGGGCGAAAGCTAGTGTACTATAAAAGTTCCGTTTTGCCATTTTGGCTACGGCACCCTAAAAATTGTAGCATAATACTTTTTACCAGTTCGTATATACAGTTACTAAAAATACCAGAGATAGATTGGAACAACAATAAATTGCAATCGCATCATTAATTCATAAATTGCATTATCTAGGCTTAGTAGAGCGCCCGTACTCCTTTTTTAGTGTACCATATAGCACACTTGTTGCTAATTTCAGCCCGATCAACTTACATTGCATTTTTTTTGACATCTTGGGACAACTCACACAACATCATCTGATGCCAAACTAAGCAGAGCTTGTACTATGGAAACCAGACAACTGATAAACATACTTATATATTTCTAAATACATACATATTATAGATAAATAACACCCAGACACAGAATAAACCATCGTACTCATCACACAAAGTTTTATCCTAGGTGCGATCTACGGGTTAGCAGTCAGGGTCACTAACAACTAGACCAACAGGCCGGACAGGATTTAATAAATTCTATTGTATTTTGTTCTCAGAATCCCAGCAGTAGAAACAGCAATCCGTCGGGGGACAGTAACACAGGCAGTTTCTCAGGCACACAGAACGGCCCACCTCAAATGACGCAGATTAATGCTAACCTAGTCATTCAATTCAACAACAACTCATGATCCGCTCGCCTCAGGAACAAACTGGTAACCCATTACCCAGTTAGTATGTAATATGTACAGGGAATATTATGTTGAGTTTTAACACCATTTATTGTCAATTTGTATACATTTTGAATGCTTCGTTCGCGTCGCTATTTTTATTGGATATATATTTTGCTTGCTTAAATAATATAATTAGATATTTTAGAGTCTGGTCTATCATATAGGCAAAAGGCTGAAGCTCTATCCCTAGCGTTCCTAGGAATCGTGGGTACCCAGTGCTCAATAGTTAACTACATATAAATAAGTCCATTTTAGTTTAAACCACTTACGTATAGACCTTGGGGTCAATTCGCGTATTAAAGCAGTGCAGTTGCAGTTCAGAGCGCAATAACGACATTCTAGTACGGTGCGCAAGCGTTTTTGAGATCGATCCCAAAGTTACAAGAATATGAAAATGGCCGTTTTAATCGAAACATAACTGCAATTGAACTGCAACTGCACTGCTTTAAATACGCGAATTGATCCGCTGGACTGCGCTATAACCTCACAAAATTGACCACTCTCTAGAAAGAGACAACGCTACTTTGTGGACAAATACCTGGCAAAGAGACAGGGCCTCATGAGTTTTTTCTCTCTTTCACGCTTGGCAGTTAATATTTATTTTTTAATAGAAAGGGATGGCGTGATCTATACGTCAATGGTTTAAATCTACAGTGGCTAGAACTCTGTATATAGCTTCTTGTAAATGGCTAGTTCGATTATAGCATTATATTGTGCGATGAGATATTCACGAAATTGTAACACTAAATGGTTGTTATTCTAGAAACATTACATTTGTATGCAGAGTAAATTTTTAAGGTCTTCGATGGCCCGGTCCGTAGCCGAACAGTTCCTATACAAAATTACCAATGTCGATTTTAATATTTTTTGGCTGTTATTTTGGGTTATCTTTACTTTTAAACCTTCCCTGAATTAAACCAAACAAAAAAATTCAAATCGATTTTTAGCGAGACTAACGAACAGCTATATTTTTATATACCTATATATAGGTACAGAATCAATAACCATGCCACACATTGGGAAAGTACCTTAAATATTGTAGATAAAACATTTTATTGAATGAAGACTACATTTTGATTTAAAAAATAATTCCAACTGCGTTTAAATATCTTTAAATAACCGCTTGACTAGACCGGGAATCGAACCCGCAAAATATAAAAAAAAACACACGGTTCAGACAGGCGATTGTTTAAAAATCTTTGAATACAGCTCGAATTATTTTTAACATCAAAATGAAGTCTTCTTTCAGTAAAATGTTCTATCTACAATAGCTATGGCACTTTACCTCCATGTGGCATAGTTTTGGGACAGCCTATATAAATTAAAAAGATAGATTAACACTTGCCTTAATTTGCTGTTTAATATTACTTTCCAATTTGTATTAGACCAGTGATTGTACCTTTAAGGTAGTGCAGTGCAGTCAAATGTTCCTTTTTTTTTTTTAAATAATGGGATTAAACTCCCAGCTATAAAAATCTTCAGTTTTTATCGAAATCGACTTCGAAACGCCATTGAGCATTTTTGCTATTGCCTAAAGCTTCGGATTTGTCCATCTAAACATTTAAAGTTTACCCTGCATAATTAGGTTAATTTATAAAGGAGATTTTTCTGCTCAACTGCATGAGTGTATACATACATGTGCGAGGAAAAACATTGTACCTCTGTTTGTGTTGATTTTGTATTAAACTGATTTAAATAGAAAATCTTCAAAGACTGAATGTTATACTTGCACTTATAAATTTATAGTTCAGAAAAGAGATCTGTTCAATAAATTTTGATCTCCGTTATACGCTTATTATAGTGTTTTGGTAGATAAATATAATTAAACTGATATCTTAAACGATTTAACATAAGTAAATAGAAGAAAGACATTATGTTGTAACTTGTTTGCTCAAGTAAATTTAACTTAGATAAATATTTTTGGACGAATTATTAACTATTATTACTGCCGATCGTTTAAGAAATCACCCAATTGAAGCCATATAAAATCTTAGAAGTAAGTGCATAATATTAATAATTTGTAATAATTAATATTAGTTGAAATAAGCACACATTCTTGTGTGTTATTTTGGTCCATTTTGGTTAACCTACATTTACTTTAAAAAGTAGTGCATGCAAGTAGCTTCACATCTGCACATTTAATAATACCTCAATTAAATATTTGTGGATCTATAGATAAAGTTTAAAAGAATCAAATATGTAGTAGACATTCCTAACAATAATTTCTCGAAATTAAGGTTGGCGACAAGTACGTGATAACATAAACAAAACACTGAGAGTACGTAAGGTAAGCTTGGACATGGAATCTCGGACCATTTTGTTTCGAGACCAGTCTGCGTTCGCGACCGATGTCTATTCCAGAGGTTCCCAAACTTAACTTATGGGAACATCCACTATTTTTTTTTATGACAAATGTTCAATTATAATAATCAAATGAAATGAATGAGAACTATTAACGGATGAAATGGAATTATCTAACGTATTTTCTTGGTGTCTTTATTCGCGTGCAATACTGTTAAAATAAATAGGGGAAACCACCCAATTATTGGCGCTTTAGGAATCAATTATTGGCACTCACACACATTGATTAATTGTCAGCTATTGTCTCTAAATTTCTATATTGGTTATTGGTATAGTGTTGGTGATTTTAAACAGGAAAATAATACTATTCTACTTTGTAATGGATACCGAACTTGAAAAATGAATGGTTTCCTTTTCAAACTAAAATCTAAAGTGTCAATAATTGAATGGGTGCCAACGATTGGGTGATTTATCTTACTTCACGGAACCCTGATGACTTCTCTACGGAATTAATTTTGGGAAACGCTGGTCTATTCGTTGGTCGAGCGAAGAACGTATGAAGCTTGATTTCTATACTCTCGTTGTTTTGTGCTGTTAGCGTCCTTGCGCTGGCACTGCCTTGCTATAAATGCTTGCTTTGCACCTTAGCAGGAGGAAAAAATCTCAAAGTTATTTGAGTCTTAAAAATGAATCTAGAGTAAAATGTTAAAAGAATATTAACTTGGTGTAACTAAAATTAATCGATCTGTTAAATAGATAATGTACTGTTTTTAGATCACACCCTATCAGGAAATTAGACTAACGGACTAATACAGCCGTTTTCTTGTGGCATCGATACGTTAATGTTTTTTGTACATAATATAGAAATATTTTTCCTATTTGTATAATTGTAAACCTATCGTTATAGTGGTATAAACTTGTGATTGCGTTTAATTTTAAAGTTTTATTTAGCAAAATAAGTATGGTTAACGATTAGGAGGGCGACGTTTGTCATTTAGTTTGTACCATTTCAGATGTCTTCACTCAGTGGGAATATCTTACAATTTTTTGAGGAACCGTCTCCCTTCGAACGGAGTTTATGAACTTACTCATTTTGTAGGTTAGTAAAATGGAAATATGTATGTTATGCCGAGGTCGAACGCGGATGTCAGTTGTTCGTAACAAAATGTTCTAGATAAAATGCTTTTATGATATACAACGAAATGAAGAGACGAGTAGGTTATGCGCCTGGTAAGGGCTCATGCAGTCGGCGATGTCGCGCGACTTCGGTCGCACCGACTCGCAGCGACAGCACCGGCTTACTGCAGCGTGCCCGCACGTTAAAGTCGGTGCGACCAAAGTCTCGCGACATCGCCGACACGCTGCATGAGCCCTAAGCGTCACGCGTCGCCCATAACAGTATCTGTGCCACCCATAACCTTGTTTGCCAAAGATCTGAATGTCACTGTTCAACATTACTACTGACACGCATCACTGTGTGAATAATAATGTTGACACAGTGATGTATCAACATCACTGCCAACAACACTAATTCACGGGAGAATAACTGACTGATGGCTTAAATTGGTGGGTACAAAACCCACTAACACTATACAACATGTCGAACATTCATATGCATGACTGATATCCGCGATGGACAGCGTAACATTATTTTCAATTTTAATTCACAGAGTTTGTGAATTTAGTGTCTAATGTGCCATGACAGTAGTCAGTCATAAGGCGGATAGTCACTGCACCACGGCCGGTGGGCAACGCTCGTTCTGTGTAACCATAGCGTAGTTGTAGCAAGTGCCTTGCAATGTGTGTACCTGACATGACAAGGCATATGCTTCGAACGTCACAGTGGGTTTTATGATAGCCAGTATTTATGCATGGTTAATTTATTTAAAAAAAAATGTGTTGTTTCTCGCGTTTAATACGTAGATACGATTCTTTTTTAAATTTATATACAATATTACAAAAAATATATATTTTTAAAACTTCTTAAATTGTATTTTTATTAATGAACAATGTAATTGGTTATTTTAGTTTGAATTACTTTCTATGAATTGATTTAATTGCACGAATCTTTCGAGCTGAGCGATTGTACTGCAGACGTATTACCTCGACTCGGTCAGTCGGACCTAGTCCTCAATATTGTGATATATAAGTAGGTAGATTAGTGAAGAAGAGTGCGGTATACGTTCTGCCTAAGCGCAAGCCCAGCTGAGTGTAATAAAAATAATAGATGTGATACCATTTTATTATCAATATAATTATGTATTTTTCATATAAAGTTATTACAGCATTTCATTTTGTCAAAAAGTGCCTTATTTACAATGGGGCTGTGAAACACTTATGAAAAGTGCACTATTGTTATTTGATGTTTTACTGAATGTGATTGTTATCAGTGAATAAACTGCATTGAAAATCTTATAATGTTTTATTTTTATTTTCACGTATGAGACAAGATAGTTAAATGGTGTGCGTTCCCCCAGCAAAATATTAAACAAACTAATAAAAACAAGTCTATTTTGCGAATTGACTTCCTACCTCGGAAGGATTTTTAATGTACTGTACCTATCTACTCTATCAACGACAGATCCTTGTTAAGTCAATTGTAATGGTAGTGGTATTGCCAAGAAGATAGAAAAAAGGGATTATATTATGTAATGTAATGGAAATAAGGATAAATTTGTCGTAAAAGGCAAATAACCATTTACGTGTGCGTTCCTCCAGCAAAATGTCGAATTTGATTGTTTAAATATTTAAGAAAATTTGTTGTCCACCTCGTGTGTTTGTAGCGCACATTATGACAACTCCCGCATACATATAGCATTTATAAAGAAAAGTTCCCTTTCTTTAAGAACTATTATGTGTACGCTGCCATAACGCCAGCTCCGAATGTCATTGAAAAGTCTTGTTCAATATCTCTGTTCCTACAAGAGCAATCGTTATGAAATTTAGCATAGCGGGAGCAGTATTAGAGCAGTATTTTTGTGTGTAAACTCTGTTGCTTTACAATTAGCCGTTTTCAAGTACGGCCATGTGTACGCTAGCTTGATCGTGACGCCAGCGTACACAGTGAAAATGGTGTTTATTTCCTAAAAGTTTAGGAAATAAACACCATTTTCACTGTGTACGCTGGCGTACTATGGTATACCTACTACAAGCTAGCGTACACATGGCCGTACTTGAAAACGGCTAATTGACATTTTGCTGGAGGAACGCACACGCAAATAAGTATTTGCGTGTGCGTTCCTCCAGCAATATGTCGAATTTGATTATTAAAGTATTTAAGATAATAAGTTGTCCACCTCGTGTAATTGTAGCGCACATAATGAGACAACTCCCGCATTCGGGTACAGTTCTTACGTCGAGGTAACTTCAGAAACACATACTACCAACACAGGGGATATACCTGCAGACTGAATAAATAATTATGAATCACACAAACTTTTGTCACGTGTCACGCCAATACCAAATTGCATTTTGTTTTGGTTTTGGTGCCATTCGACCAACTTATACTTCACACTTTTTTATTCTTTCTAAACATACAACAATAGAAAATTGGCCGAAAATGTAACTTTTAAAAGTTTGTCACACACGCGATTGTCGGCTAGGGACGATGCTTGTACAAGTCTAAACAGACATTGGAACCAAGATATAGTGACTCTTACAGTGGCAGGTCCAGGATTGTTGTGGGTCGGCTTGATCGAAATAGGGCCGTTGTTGCACCACATGATATGATTTGGGGGAGTACCCCCCTCCCCCCGGATCCGCCACTGGACCCTTAAAACCGTAACAAATGACCTTAAAAAGCTTTAGCTAAGAATGAAGCCAAAGGTTTATTAAGTCAGCTCAGGCCCCTAGGAACGGCTATGCTATCAGAATTTTGGGGAGCTATACTAAAACAGTTTAATATTGTTTCTAACAATTTACAAGGGGTCGACACAGACGTTGAGGTCGTTTCCAAGCTCTACAACTTATTGATCTCGTTTATAGCAGATAATAGAGAATGCTTTTGAAGAGGCCGGGAAAAACCTCAGAAGAATATACTTAGAAGCAAATAAAAAAAACTTAGGAAGAAGAAAACAGACGACGAATCGAGCGAAGGAGCACTGTTGTTATTAGGAATGTGTTCTCTTAAACATTTTTTAAAATCGAATAAACAAAATATGTGTTTGAGACAGCTTAATCTCTATAGAAAAAAACCGGGCAAGTGCATGTCGGGCCACGCACAATGTAGGGTTCCGTAGTCCCTCCCTCATCCGAATAATGTAGCTTAAGAAGTGGGTTTTCTGCTGTGTTTGTTTAATACTTACAACGTTATACTTACTTATTAATATTTTTCAATGGAATTTGTACGAAAATTTTGTTACTTATCATTTGATCAGCTGTTCCTCGTCAACTTGTACCTAAAGCCTACTTAGCTGTGATAGTTTTCCTTTTAATTTCACTGTAAATTGTACTACCGTGATTTTTTTCACATACCCAACATCAACCATTTAGCTGGCGTGGCGGGGGGGACACTTGACTCTAACAAAATTTGCAGTTTAAAGCTTATTATTTAACTTATTTTTTAATTATGCAAACGGATTACTAAATTTAAAAATCATCTTCCCAACCCCTAAAATACTTATCTAATGAAACCCCACACGATGGGGTAGGTGAAAAAAAAATCACACCCCCACTTTACATAGGAAAGGTACTTACTCTAAAGAAAACGTTTTTTATGATTTTATTCTTTCACTTTGTCGGCATAAGTAATATGTGTATCCATGCAAAATTACAGCCTTCTAACACTAACGGCCTTTGAGCAAAAGTGCGGACGGACGAACGGACGGACATGGCGAAACTATAAGGGTTCCGTTTTGCCATTTTGGCTACGGGTCCCTAAAAAGAGACCTGAAAGAAATTGCGTTTCCGTACACGGAAATTGCGTTATGCATCTTTTTGTGCACTGCAATCTGCAGTGACAAACTACAATAGGTATAGAAAGTTAATTTTCGATTTTGAGAAGAGTTATGAATTATTTTCGCTAACGAATTCGTGAAGAGCGTTTAAATAATAATACCTTGGGACAATAAATTAATATAATAATAATACTTTGGGACAAATTTCAAAATACGCCCCTACCAACTACTAGGTACCTCTTGTTCAGCAGTCGTACTCGTACTTACTACAAGGGCGACACTGTCCACTGAGGCCGATAGAACCTATTATGTAAGTATCTACATACATATTACACATATGGTATCATTTCCCCAACGATACAGGTACATACTTATGTAAATGTTAACATTATGTGATATCTCCCATATATCTTCGGCACATGGCCGAAGAAATATAGGAGATAGAGATGATATGACATTGCTGCCATGGAGGATGGGGAGGCCATTGGTATGGGACGCAACTTGTGTCAATAGTTCTATACCCTGATTCCCTTGCGACTTCACACCTTCCAAGCACCTCAGACTGTGTCTGCGCTGCTGCTGCATCAGCGGAGACTCTCAAACGTCGCAAATATGTACCTAAATCTAATTGAAGATTATATATTTGAGCCGTTTGGGGTCGAGACGCTGGGACCGTGGGGTCCAAGTGCCCGACTTCTTTATAAGGACATTTCAAATCGGCTTATCAGTTCTTCACGTGACCAGAGGGCTGTTTTTTTCTTTGCACATAGAGCATTGCCATCCAACGTGGCAATGCTGCCAGCCTTCTGGATACGTTACCAGTCGACATCGATGGGGAAGAATATTACGACGCGTAATAGGGTCTTGCCTTTTTTTAGTTATTTGGTTTTGTTATTTTGTAAATATATGAAAATAATTTGTTAGTTGTAAATAATGTAAAATTTGGAAAAAATAAACAAATCCCTTAAAGAGATATCACATAATACCTATTATTAGGTAAAGTAAGTAAATATCCACTAGGGTCTTTCTTTTTTGCATAAAACAACAAGGTAAATGTACCTTCCTACCTAATCTATAAATTAGCACAATACCCAGGCCTCTATATCTTTTAAGTACACTAATATTTATGTATAACTAGCTGAACTCGGCCACGCTGTGGTTAGCTGTGGCTTAGAAGGAACACTCGCCGGCCTTTCCTGAACAATCTGCTAAAGTTTCATCACAATCTGATCAATGGTTTCGGAACTCATAGAGGACATACAGACAAACATTGATTTTTATATAAATATATACACACATCAAAAGTGTCTAGGGATCAAGCATTTTTATGCGGATTTCTTGAGATTGAGATGTGGCTTTGTAATAAATTTATGATTTTATAAATTTATATGGATCCTTTTTGGTGCATTTCATAATTTGAATCAGGAACTGTGAATCAAATTCGAGTAAAAGATGAAAATCAGCTGTCAATATTTTCCCTATAAAAACATACAACGCATTGAAGACATTATTAGTGCTACTGTTTCCCTACTACTGATTAAAACCAACGTTATTATGGAGCGGCGACGTCATTTAAGCAGGGAAGAAATGCTCAGAGCCGTGGGAATGATAGAAGCTGGTTCCCGGCAACGTACTGTGGCTTTAGCTCTGAATACAAGTCAGAGTGTTATCAGTCGACTTTGGACACGTTACCGAAGCACTGGTACCGTGGCTGAGCGCCATGGAGGACGGTATCGCTGCACCACACGGAGACAAGACCGATACATTCAAATCTTAACTCGAAGAGGTCCAACAATAACCGCCATGATGTTAGCCGTGAGGCTTCATCACTCTTCAGGGAACTTAATTAGCGACCAAACAGTCAGAAACCGCTTGCATGAAGTGAACCTTCATTCCCGAAGACCGCTACGGGTACCACCTATAGCAATGCACAATCGTAGGATTCGATATCAATGGGCTCTTGAACACAGAAATTGGGCAGAAGAACAATGGCGTTTCGTGTGCTTTTCTGATGAGTCTCGTTTTGGTATGAGACCGGATACAAGACGTATACGACACTGGAGAACCCCTGGACGCCAACAGCGATTAAAATCCTGCCAGGAAGTCCATCCTTATAGTGGTGGAACCATCATGGTATGGGCGGGTATTTGGATCGGCGGAAGAACTGAGTTGATTTGGATCAGAGGCAACCTCAACGCTCAAATTTATGCTGAGACGATTGTATCAGACGTCGTCGTTCCTCTACAAGTGCAAATCGGTCCCTTATTTCAGTTAATGCATGATAATGCACGACCGCACACCGCAAGAGTTGTAAGACAGACTCTCGCCGCAGCTAACATCAATGTCCTGCCCTGGCCTGCTCAGTCGCCAGACTTGAACCCGATTGAGCATGCATGGGATATGCTACAGAGAAGAGCTCTGCCGAATATGGAGGGTATCCAGTCGCAAGAAGACCTTTTTTTGTTGTTGCAACGAACATGGGCGGCCATTCCACAGCGTGATTTGGATGAACTCATTTTGAGTATGCCAAACCGATGTTCTTGTGTTGTTAGTGTTCGCGGTAGAAACACGGATTATTAATTGTTTAAGTTACCCAATAAAATTTTAAAGAAAACTGTTATTTCAGTCTTTTTTTCGAACTTTAATGTTAGTGGTTCAAATGTCAAAAATCCCTTTATTAGGAAAATGGCAAATTTCTTTATTAATGCAAAGGTGACTTGGTTTATCGTTACTGTGACAAACGAAAACACTTTATTTGATGAATCCTTAAAGAAATAAAAAAAAAAAAATCAATCAGGAGAAAAGTTATTGCAAAAATATATGTTGATCCCTAGACACTTTTGATGTGTGTATATATATATATATATATATATATATATATATATATAGACTAAATCATTGTGTAAGCTATTGCTAAGTACCTAGATACCTATTTTGTTTACCAAAATCCTTTACCTGACCTGCTATACTGAAAAGTACTTACTACTTATCTATTATCTATTTCGTCAAAACAAATAAATGAACACCTAGGTAGCAGGTAATTGTACCTACATACTTATCCTGGTCATTAATAAGACACACTCCCTCCCTATTCCCTATTGTCATTGATGAACAATAAGAACATGTCCCAACTTGTTGTGTATTAGTGCAAGTCCTTACTAGTTTTTTCACAAATGTAAGTTCTCATACTGCCTTCACTGTCTCTAATTATTCGTTCAGTTTAAGTTTAACACAGGCGTTGATTGGGCGAATTGTGTTTAGATAAGCAGTTTTATCAAACAAAAAAGTGGATTCGTGTAAATTTATATTAAACATTATACTGTACCTAGATAGCTTTACATAAAGCGATTTACTCACAGACAGCTTTAATTCACTTTTCGGGGACGGGGCTCAAAATGTTTGGGTAAGTGTTCGATTTTCTTTAAATTTTCGAAAAATAAAGTACCTACATAGATATGAGCTATTTAGGTATACTTCATAAGAAGGTTAAGAATGTTCTAGACGATTTGAAACAAGCTTTCCGCCAAGGTGACTTTGCAGGTTTTCAGCAGTGTAGACGGATGTTATAAACCAACCAGCAAGGTCACATTGGCGGGAAGCCTTGTTTCAAACCGTCTAGAAGATGCTTTACTTACCTACCTATTTAGGTACCTAGGTAGTTTGCCTACTTTAAATGAAAATAGGTACCTATTAATAAGTATCTTCATAAATGGCCAAAAATAATGTAGGTAAAGGTGCCTAAGTAATATGAAACATTTTTTTTATTTTAGTTAGGTATCCTCATATTTCGTAATAGTACCTATAGGTACAATGCGCTTATTACACTACACTAAATCATGAATCCTTATAAAGAGAGGTGTAATAAGAGTTAGGGCCCTAATTCTCTAACAAATTTTCGAGGCCACCGCGATTTAGGGCCCTGATTCAGGGTAGTGTAAAAGCCGTTTAATGCGCTTATTACACTACACTAAATCAGGGACCCTAAATCCTTAAAAAGAGCGGTGTAATAAGAGTTAGGACCCTAATTCTTTATCAAATTTTCAAGGCCAGCTCGATTTAGGGCCCTGATTCAGAGTAGTGTAATAGCCGTTTAAGTTTTAACTTTCAGCAGACTCGGCTTATGGTTTTTGCTAATCATACCTTTCTTTCCAGGAATTTAATAACATGTGTGATTCTGGCTTGTTCACTTGTGGAACCTCAACCGTTGATTTGTAAAGAAGACTCGCATTGTTCGGAAGGATACTACTGTGACTCACGAGAAAACCTGTGCTACCAATGTTTGGAGTGTCAAGATTTTAATAGACATATGCCGGATACTAATTTATTGGACATGGAATCGTGTATTATGACGATTTACAATTGTGGACCCTGTTTTAAAGGGTGAGTGAAACTTTTATAAAACTAGAAATGAAATAGGATGCACTATGAACCTTAAATGTAAACGTAATTTAACTTGTAGATTCGAGACTTTTACTTGTAACATGTATAGGTAGTAGGTAGGTACACATTGCAGTTTCCCCAAGTGGATTTGCGGAAGGGTTCCGTAGAAAAGTTACCGCGATTTTCAATTCTTTTAAATTGAAAAAAATATGTCTTGTTTGCCTGTTATGTGTAGAAAGTAGGTAGGAACAACAAGGACAACAAAAATACATGTTTAATACTTACATAACCAATGCGTCCATTTTATATAGTTATGATAGTGCTCATTTAATTTGGATTTCCAAATCTAACTAACTCCCCCTACAGACGATTGTTTTGTATACCTATTCTTTCTATCTACCGTGGAGTTTTTATTATTATTTAATTTCTTTACCCATTTTTTTTTTGTGCCTACATATTTTTAAAGAAAATTTAAACGCCTATTATTACGTCCTTTAGCTTAACATTGTATTGTGAAACGCTCTTACCATTTGCGATTTGTCGTCATGGTCAATCAAATAGTAGTAAGTATAGATTACTAGTCTAGGTATAGGTATTTCTATACTGATAATAAAGAGTGGTAAAGTTTGTAAGGTTTAGGGCGGGTAATCTCTGGATCTATTGAACCGATTTTGCAATTCTTTTACCAGTAGAAAGCCTCGTTATTTGTGAGTGTCATGACCAATCAATAGGAGCGAAGCATCAATGAAAATCATCAGCTAGCGGGTTATAATTAGGAAAAAACACATATCCCACAATTTCCGTAAAGATAGTGGGATACATTCGAACCCGTGAACGTAGAGTATACGTCACTATAAGCACTTCGGCACCGAGATCAAGCCCGAGATTTTGAATTTATCTTTCACATGTTACAATTTACGGCGCCGGAGTAGTTAATGGCATAGGGGTGGATTACCTATCATCGCGGGTTCGAATTCCTCCCGAGCGAATTTTTTTCTTCATACATTAAATATGTACCTACTTACCAAATACTTACGTAGGTATATGTTGTCTTGTTTTAGTTTTGTCAACATCTATGAAACTGAAGCCAAAGGACAATGTGTACCGCCCGAATTCTTGGATGGCCAAAATAAATCTTATTTTATTTACGTTTGGATTACTGCTGTAATTACTGGCTCCATTATCGTGCTTGTTATCGTCTGCGTTTTATGGAACACTTGTGGGTTTCGCATTGTAACTCTCGATACAAGCATCGTGACACCAAAGAATCTATCTAAGCAAATGGCGCACAATTTGTGAAGTATAATAAAGGTAGGTACATATTAATTACAACATAAAAATTATAGACTTGTAGATATTTTAACATTTGCACCTGCACCCACATTTTCGTTACAAAAACACTGACGAATTAACTTCAAAGTAAAGGTTTTCCCTAGTTTAAGAGGCAGGCACAATTTTGTAAACAACGCTATAATAGCATTGTACTCATTGTTCAATCTAAATAGTCTTATTCTAGTTACTAGCTGTGCCCGCGACTTCGTTCGCGGGGAAGTTGGGTTTATATTATGGTAGTTTATATTACAATTTAACGTCTGTGTAAAACATATTGGAAACATGCTCCACAATCCTCTGTGGCATCTATGGATATTAGGGCCTAGCTTTAATCAGGGCCCAACCTATGGCAGGGCAAGCTAAGCAAATGCTGAGTGCAGCAAAATGAAGGGCGACAAAGTTTATGGCGCCAGACGGTTTAGAAGACAAATTATAAAAATTCCCATGACCACACTTCGACAAAAAAGTATTTTACCAAAATGATTTGCATCACATCATTTCACGCGAGTACTTGGGCGGTTTCGGGTTAATTGAAGCCCGAAACCGCCCAAGTAATCGCGCGAAATTTTGTGATAAGGAGCTTCGATTCTGACTCCGAAAGGTCGAAAATTCCGATTGATTTTAAACTTCCCACTCCAACTTCGGCTCCGACACTTTTAAATCGGACGTTTTAGTCGGAGGTACCTAGCCGCTCCTTCAAGTTAATTTTATACATAGGTAATAAAGGTATGATGGAGAAAACTCTCACAGATTCCCTATGATCGCGGGTTATGTCCTGCCCGAGCGATGTTTTCCGAGTCTAAAGTACACCCACTTTGTGTCCGTGTTTGTAAAGTCCCCCGCAAAATAGTTTTAAAACATTGCATTCCCGCGGTACTGTGATGCGTCTTTAAACAAACAAACAACATTCAAACGTTTCTAAAAGATATACCCAGATATATTTTTTTGTGTTTAAATACTATTTCTAAACTTATTTCAATTTTTTTTTTCACTCACTTTAGAAGATTAAAATATTATTTTATAATGTCTAAATTGGTGAATTTAAAAATAGTGTGTCAACCTGTCGCAAATTAATAATATAATAATAATAATAATTTATTTATTCTTTCTTCCACAAAGGTCTCTTATATATAGGTGGTACATATATTTTCCCTAATTAATCCTTTGTGGGAGACTGGTATCTGCACTAGGTCTCCCTGTCATACAGATTACCAGGCCCCCCGCAGCAAAGATAAGAAACAATATTTAATTCAACTGTATTGCGAAAGTACAATATATTTTATATAATTATGAAAAACAAAAAAGAAACAATATAGAACAAAAAACAAAGAGAAAAAAAAAAAACTGTAATAATAATATGAAAATATGAAAATGTGATAACCTGTTTGTTTGTGTGTGTTTGTGTGTGTGTGTGTGTGTGTGTGTGTGTGTGTGTGTGTGTGTGTGTGTGTGTGTGTGTGTGTGTTTGTGTGTGTGTGTGTGTATGTGTGTGTGTGTGTGTGTGTGTGTGTGTGTGTGTGCGCGTGTGCGTGTGTGTGTGTCTTTTTGTTGTTGTGAGCGGGTGTGTCGGTGTGGGTGGGTTATTGTGGTATAAATAAAAGCAATTCCGTACTGTCATATGTTTGGTTAAGTAGCCAGTCTGTAACAACTCGTTTACATTTCGTATTATGGTGAGTATATATAGAGAGAATGAGATTGATTTTATTATATAGATAGCCGCCAAGGAAGCAGGAGAATCGGTGTGACAGACTGGTTCTAAACAAGTTGGTTGAGCAGACTTTGTTTTTATTGCGCTTGTGTGAGTGTAATTGTGGAGTATAAACTAATTGGGAATGTTATCTTAATATAATTTGTAATATGAAGATCTGTCTGACAGATAGTACTTGACATTTTTTGTACAATGTCGTAGTGGGGTGAAAGAAGGGAAGCCTATATGCAACTTTTAATATGGCTCTCTGAGCTCTTTCGAGTTTAAGCATATACGTTTTTCCGGCGCCACCCCATGATGAGATGCAGTAGCTCAGGAGTGATTGGGCTAAGGCATAGTATGTAGTTTTCAGCGTTTTTTCGTCTGCAGCATTGCGTAAGTTCTTAAATACATAGATTAACTTTCTGATTCTACGTGTAAGGACGCTGATATGTTCTTTAAAATTGAGGCCTTTGTCGATGACCACCCCGAGGTACTTCACCACATCAACTCTTTCGAGCGTGGGACATTCGCATGTGTTATAAGTGCTGTTGCAAGTGTGGGCAGTTATTTTGTGTGAGTGTAAGTAGTTATTGTTAGTCTTGTGTAAGTTGAATGAGATGTATTTTGTTTTGTCGATGTTAAGTGTGAGGTAGTTAAGGTGTAACCACTTTGATACGACATCAAAACCCTTTTGCGCGTATCGGTATGTTTCCTCCCAACTATCACCATGAAACAGAAGAGCCGTATCATCTGCGAAGGTTACTACTCGGCCATTGACAAGGTTTAACTCACATAGCTCGTTAATAAAGATTAAAAATAGGGTAGGTCCGAGTATGCTACCCTGAGGCACGCCAAAAGACACTTCGCAGTCATCACTATACAGATTCTCTACCTTTACACATTGGACACGGCCATGTAAGTAACTCTTGAACAGTTCAAGTTGAGCGCCACGGATCCCAATACACTCAAGCTTCCTCATAAGGAGTGGCACAGACACCGTGTCAAAAGCTTTCGCTAGGTCTAGGAAGATAGCGATTACTTTCTTTTTGCTGTCAATTTTCGTTACTACTGTATCAATTAGTACATGTACCGCATCATTGGTTGATCTACCAGCACGAAAACCGTATTGATTAGATGATAACATCTTCTTTGTCTCTAAGTATTTGGCGAGTTGTTTATTTATCAATTTCTCTAAAATTTTTGACAGTGTTGGTAAGATGGAAATTGGACGATAGTTATTGACACAGCATCTGTCGCCGCTCTTGTATATCGGGTGAATAAGTGCTTTCTTAAAGTCCACTGGGAACACACCAGTGGAGAGTGAGAGGTTGCATATATGTGCAATGGGTTCCGAGAGAATGTGTGAGTATTTTTTTATGATATTACTTGGGATGTTGTCGCGACCCACAGCGCAATCTGCTTTGAGGGTGTTAATTATGGTTTGGATTTCTTGAATGTCTGTAGGGAGTAATACGAAAGAATGTGGATGAAGTGTGGGTAGTGGAACATGTTCAG
The DNA here is from genome assembly GCA_945859575.2 of Herminia tarsipennalis. Taxonomy (NCBI): domain Eukaryota; kingdom Metazoa; phylum Arthropoda; class Insecta; order Lepidoptera; family Erebidae; genus Herminia; species Herminia tarsipennalis. The sequence continues at coordinate 29,002,387 of OX243830.2, forward strand.
GGTACGATACCGATTTTTCAATGGTTTGTGCTAGGGTTTTGCCAATATTAGCAAAGAATTCATTGACTTTGTTAATTGCTGACTTAGGATTTAATGTGTCAATCAAGTCTGCATTAGGTGTATTTTGTTTAGTAGTGTATGTGATCGTCTTTATTGTTTCCCAAAGTTTTTTCGTGTTGTGCTGGTGTTTGGATAGCTCTGTTCTATCATACTCGATCTTGATTTTTTTCAATAAGTTATTGCAAAAATTGCGGTAGCGAGTGTAAGTCAATTTGATGATTTCGTTATTAGGTTGCTTTTTAGATTTGAGGTGTAACTTATCCCGATTTCGCATACAGCGTAATAGGCCTGGTGTAATCCACGGCTTGATTATACGTTTCCGTCTCGCAGTCTTTATTGTTTTAGTACATTGAGTTATGGTGGTGATCAGACTCTTGGTGAGGTATGATGTAGCGTCATCTACGTTATTTATCGTAAAGATATTTGACAAATCTAGGTGTTTTATCTTTGTATCAAACAAATTATAGTCTATACGTGTACAGATTTTTGTGCTTGTGGATAGTGAATGTGTAAGTTTAAGACTTAAGATGATAGTGTAATGGTCAGTTATAGTGGTGTGAGCGACAAAGCATTTAGCTTGTAATTTAAGCGGCGGTAGCCTAATGGCTAAGGCATCGGTCTCGCAATCGTGAGGTCGCGGGTTCGAATCCTACCCATTATACTACCGACGTGAACCCACTCCTAACACAAGCCTTTGAGCTTAGCTGGAGGGGTTAACAGGATTGCTAGTAATGTGGTACTAAATCCCACATTGTTAGTTATCTTTTTTTTTATAAAAAAAAAAAAAAAAAAAAAAAAAAATTGGTCTTCATTATAACGTGGTCCAGGCAGGTTCGAGTATGTGTTGGAATATAGTGTGCGGGTAACATTCCGTGTGTGGCTAATAGATTAAGATATTCGTCAACGTTGTTCTCTGTTACTGCTAATATGTCGATGTTGATGTCACCGCTAAGAATTACATTCTTGTATGCTGAAAGAGTGGTCAAAAGGTTGTTGAGTGATTTTAGAAATTTTGATATATTTCTTTCAGCAGGCGGACGGTATATTGCAACAATAACAGTATCACGATTGACTCTGATAAGTAGGCAGTTAGCATCTGTAAGTTCAGGCTCAGAGATTATGTATCTGTGTTTGATATTGTAATACACAACTACACCCTCATTCTGTGTCCTAACTTTTTTTGTGTAACTGGAGTGGTATCCACTTAAAAGAGGAATGTTCTGATTTCGGGATAACCAACATTCCGTAAGTATGATTAGGTCCCAGCTCACACGCGAGCGATTTAGGAGGGTATCAAGTTGATGAAAATTTTTATTTACACTCCGAATATTCTGAACCAAAATATTTAAGGATAAGCCATTCCTATACACTAATTTCGAACATTCTTCAATGTGACATGTATCACTAGTCGCAATTTCCAGAACATCTAGCTCTTTATTTAAAGATTTTTGTTGTAAGTGATCGAATGTTAATGTTTGATAGGGGACTGCTGATGAATGGGAATCTGCGCATTATGATATTTCCAGGTACCAAATATAATTCTGAAGGACCGGGTAATACACGAGAGAAATATATACAGTAATGGCTTATTTTGTGTAATATATGGGGTGGTATAAGAAAATAAATGCGTTCTTCTTGTATGGAGAATATGTTGGATGGCTTATTTGGAGTGTTTTTGATGAAGCTTAGTAGTGATATTTGTGTTATATGTTGATATAGGAATGAGGAGCGGTTGTGTATAGCTAGATTGATAAAATGTTTGTGTGTGGATGTAATCTGTTTGTTAACATTAAGATACGTTTGCGTGTATACTAATAAAATATGTAATTTGGTGAATGGGTTTGTTGGAGTATTTGTGATGAAGCTTAGTAGTATTATGTATATTATGCGCTTATATGGGAATGGGGTACGGTTGTTTGTGGCTACATTGACAAGATGTTTGTGTGTGGATGTGATCTGTTTGTTATCATTAAGATACGTGTGTGTATATATCAATATGAGATGTAATTTGATGAATGGGTTTGTTGGAGTATTTATGATGTAATTAAGTAGTGATATGTATATTATGTGTTGATATCGGAATGAGGTGCGGTTGTGTGTGGCTACATTGGTAAGATGTTTGTGTGTGTATGTAATCTGTTTGTTATCATTAAGGTATGTGTGTGTGTATACTAATATGACATCTATGTAACAGTATGAAAGGCAAAATACAATAGGTAAGCATTTAAAACAAAGGGTGCAACATTTCAGTGATAATAGTGAATATTTGGGGTAATATAGTCACTCCTTTTTGAGTTCTTCTAGTTGAGCTTCAGTTCTGATCAACTTAGGTGGTTGTCCTTCTGTTTTTCTGATTAAAACTCTCCCGTTTGATATCCAGCAGAATTTAAATTGCTTTTGCTTTGCTACCTCTCGTGCCAGGAAAAATAACCTGTTCGTATAGGTAGTCAGGTGTTCGCGAATGTAGACGGGAGTAGTCGCGGTTCCCTTACCGAGATGAGATAAGTTCAATTTCGATGTTGGATTGGACTTGTTGAACGTTTTAACGGAGCTTAAAATTATGTTTTTGGTAGTTTGGTTGGTCAGTTCAGCGACGATTAAGATCATCATATATTCATATCCCTCTTCGTAAGAACTTCAGATTTTTTTTTAAATCAATTTTCCTGAATCTATTTAATTTGTATTTAAACGCCATCTATTTTCAAAACTGGATAAGTTTCTTTTATAATAAATTATACTTAAACTATCATGCATATTAAACGTAGGTAAGCAAGGTATTTAACCTTAAATTATTCACGCGATCAAGACCCGTAATACATATATTTTCATAATGTGTACAAATCGCGAAAGTTTATCAATATTTGTAGGTAAGCAATTTTGGCAATCAGAAGAAATCGAATCACAGATGGCGCCACGTGTTTTATTTTGATAAAACACGGACTTAAACTTTCATTTTTTTAAAGCAAAATATCAAGTAGTTACTGTTTATTTGTAATGTAATATTGGTTTTCATTTCTACATTCATAACATAATCACGATTCATGCAAAACAATTACAAAAGGTGCCTATTGGAAGTGATAATTAATATGAAAATTTGTTAACAACGTAAACATGTTAAAGTCGAAAATAAAAGCTTGTATATTATGTATAAATTTGGAACAAAACTTAAAAGGAAAAAAAGGAATTTAAAACAACACAAAAACAGCCTCGCTAACTCCTCCGACCTCACTCGCTTAATACCGCTACTTGTGCCAATAGACCACCTCAGCCGATACAAAACGGTTAAAATAGCTTATCTTAAGAAAATTGAAAATGTTATGTTTAGCTCCTTAGTTTTAGCGTGAAGTAATTGTTTCCATGAGTTACAATTGTAAATAATGTCTTATTGTGGAAAAATTTGTGAAAAACCATAATGGTTCGACCAAACATACGTTGCTGCTCGCTCCCAATAGACAATAGCGTAATGATTCATAGTGTAAATAATGACCTACAGTATTTACAATAAAACTGCAAATTTTCATGAAGATCCGTCAAGTAGTTATTGTTTTATAACGATAAATAGCTACAGACATTATCCGTTATTGCTTAGCTCCTATAGGAAATAGCGTGATAAATTATAGCCTATATGTTAATCCAGCCTTATTACAATACACATACAAAATTTCAACCGAATCTGTCTGGTAGTTTTTGCGTGATGCGTGTTCAAACAAACAGACAGACAGACAGACAGACATTTCTAAAAATGTAGGAATGTGTTTAAATACTCTTTTCGAACATTTCCCAATTTTTTTTTTCACTATGTTGGGCCATGTACAGACACGTGAAATTTACAATTTTATTATATGTATAGAAGATATGTACCTGCGGCTGTATTTTAAATAAATATAATTATAAATAATAGGCTGCATAGCAGGGTAAATTTTAAAATTGAATTACAAAAAAATCGACACACTTAAATCCATCTACATTTATTAACTAAATAACATTAGGTACTTAGGTACAATGATAAAGTAGCACTATGTAAACAAACTATTTTTAATTGTTACAGAATACGAGTACCTATCCAGCTGGACTATATTTGAAGATTCTGCTTTTTTTATTGTGATAATTTTAATAATATCTACCATATAGTAACTCCTCGAGCGTACCTTTACAAAAATAAAATTGATTGCTAAGAAGTCAATAGGAAGAGAGAAGTCAAAGTATTGTATTTGCTAAAATTTGGCATTAAACGGAAATAATAAAACGTGTATTTATTTCATGCAAAAAACCCATTGCTCTCTTGATTTTAGGGTTGATGAGGATATATTGATGAGGAAGAGGATGCGAAAGAGGATGAGGAAATGCCTTTAAGGATGAGGAATGCCTTTTTTTATGAAATAGCTTAATTAAAAATTAATAACTTTAACAAATGAAGCAAATCAATATACTAACAAATACAGAGAAAACACGTAACACGTAAATGAAAGATGTACATCAACAGGGAGTACTTCGATAGTAGGTATGTTAAGTTTGTACTATTTTTCGACACGAATAAATTTATTCGTAACTTTATTTTAACAAAAAATACTATGTAGGTAGGTATTTGTTTACTATATTTAAGCGTCAGGTTGCTAAATTATTAGAATTTAATATATATGCTGACCTTGGTACAATTAGTGTATCACAGCAATCACTTAGTTCTACCAATTCTTCTAGGATCATTAATGTAACCCCTAGATTTTTCTTCTAGGATCATTAATGTAACGCCTAGATTTACTAGTAAATGAGACAACAGTTAAGCAAACATATGGTCTAACCATAGTACATAAAAATATTCAGTACAATCGACGTGTTGATACCGGCGTGTTTCCTGATTTAATAAAAACACAGTAAAGTAATCCCTTTGTTTAAAGCCGGTTCAAAAAGCGACCCTAGTAGTTTTAGACCTATTTCTATCTTACCAGCTATTAGTAAAATCTTTGAAAAGGCCATACTAATGCAGTTAGAAACAACATTTTAAATCTATTAATCTACTGCATAGTGAACAATATGGGTTCACAAAGGGTCGTTCGACAATATTGCTCTATTTGCTGATGACACTTCTCTTATATTCAAAACCAATCGTAAAAACGATTACTCTGACGAAGTAAAAAGGTCCCTCGCATTAGTCCTTGACTGGTTTACATCAAATAACTTGCTTTTACATTCTAAAAAAACTAAATGTATTAAATTTAGTTTGCCAAATGTAAGAAATATCAGTACAAATCTTGTTTTAAACAATGAAGTTATTCATTTTGTTGATATAACAGTTTTTTTGGGAATTACTTTAAATAGTAAGTTACAGTGAGGATATTATGTTACAGGAGTTATACTCTGTTTGAGATAGGTATTATGACAGTTGCATCTCAGTATATATTTGCAAACATTATGTTTATTATACAAAATCAGCATTTTTATCACAAAAATAGCTATGTTCACCCGGTGAACACGAGAAATAAGCACAAATTTAGTGGGTCAACTTCATAGGCTACATAAAAACTCATAATTCATTTAAGGGTCTTTCTGTAAGGGTAAGAAAATGCCAGCTAGTATGTATGAGTCTATCAGTGATTAAGTTCAAAAATGTAGTCAAAAATCATCTTATACGTAGAGTAAGAGTACGTTATTACACAGTGAATGAATATTTAATTTTTTTTTTTTTTTTTGTAATGTTGAACCGTGATGTTCCCCATTGTAATTACAATCTAGTCTACAGAGACTTATAAGTAATTTGAGTTTGACGTAAACTACTAAAAATATTATTTTAAGATCATGTCCATTAACACTATTCTTGATGTTTCTAATAACATGAAGACACTTTGTTCTTGTGTTCTTTAATTACACTGCACTGCACTGTTACACTATATTATGGTCACTACACTAACTCAAAAGGTTTGGTCCTTTTCAGTCTTCTCACTATGTCCGTGTTGTCGAGGAGCTGGATAGCCTCAATGTTCACATGGTGATGAAGTCGTTGTTCATGAGCTTCGGCTATTTTTTTTATAGTATTGGCGACGAGGTCCAATTTAAGGTCCCGATGGAGATCGTCCATTCTAATATACCAGGGCGCGTTTACGATGCCTCTGAGTACTTTATTTTGAAAGCGTTGAATCATCTGCGAGTTGCTCTGTTTGGTACATCCCCACAACTGGATACCATAGGTCCATACTGGCATAAGGACTTGTTTGTACAAAAGTATTTTGTTGTGTACTGATAAGGCTGAGTGTTTTCCCAGTAACCAGTACATCTTTTTGTAACGAAGTTCTAATTCATCCCGTTTCTTTTTGACATGAGCCTTCCAGCGGAGCTTTGTGTCTAGTGTCATGCCCAAATATTTGGCAGTATTTACATAGGGTACAGTCAGGTTATTTATAAGTACCGGGTGATAATTTGTCTTTTTGTTAGTAAAATCTATGTGCATTGATTTAGATTCATTGAGCTTTATCCGCCATTTCTTCGCCCATTTCGTGATGGTATTGACTGCAGTTTGTAGTTTCTCTGAAGCTTCCTTGTGAGTTGCCCCTACAGCCATAATGGCTGTGTCATTAGCAAAGGTTGCAAGAGTATTGTTTTCTATTTCTGGAATATCACAAGTGTATAATAAGTACAGGACCGGACCTAATACACTTCCTTGTGGAACTCCAGCTTTAATGGGTTTAAGCTCTGAATATGCATCTACTTGTCTTATTCTGAACATTCTGTTAGATATATATGACTTCAGAATATCTGTGAACTGTTTCGGCAGCATTTTGTTTAGTTTATACATCAGGCCTTTATGCCAAACTTTATCAAAAGCTTGAGCTACATCAAGGAAAACAGTAGAGCAAACTTGCTGGTTCTCCAGTGCTTTTTCTATAATATTTGTTATTCTGTGGACTTGGTCTATGGTCGAATGTTTTTCTCTGAAACCGAACTGGTAATCAGGAATTAGGTTTCTGTTTTCAATGATTGGCTTCAGTCTTTTGAGAAGTAATTTTTCGAACAGCTTAGATATTATTGGTAAAAGTGAAATTGGTCTATATGATGATACTTCATGAGGAGGTTTTCCTGGCTTTAGTATCATTATCACTTCAGCTATTTTCCACACGTCAGGTACGTATTTTAATCTAAGTGTTGCATTAATAAGGGTAGTCAGTTTCACTACTGCTTTACGTGGGAGATTTTGTAGGACTACTCCAGTAATGAGATCATAACCAGGAGACTTTTTTTATGTAAGAGTTTTATCTCGTTACTAATTTCTTTTGGGGTTGTCAATTTTAGTTCTGTCTTATCGTTTTGTATAGGTAAGGTGAGGTCAAATGTTGCATCATCATTGTCAGCGTCATTTGGTTGAAATATTTGTTCTAGGTGCTACGCAAATCTAATAGCTTTTTGTTCATTACTTACGGCCCAATGCCCAGTCTCTTCCTTAATTGGTGAGATTTGAGTGATAGGTTTTTTAAAGCTTTTAGTAGCTTTCCATAATGAGTAATCTGTGGTACGATCACCAGATAACTGACTTAAGTAGTAGTTTATATTTTTTAATTTGCCTACTGAGTCTTTTTTAAAGGTTATTTAAGAGTGTTTTGTCAGCGGGAAATCTGCTTTGCTGCCATTTTTGCCTCTGTTTTCTTTTTTCAGCTATTAGATTCCGAATTTCGAGTGGGTAGTTGATATTTCTAACTTTTTTTTTCATTTCGGGCGTATTATTCCAGGCGCATTGTTGAATATCTGTGACGAATTTTCTCACTTCCATATCCAGTTGTTCAGGGTGCTTTAAAGCTACCTTTAGGTTTATGAGCGACTCTAAATCATGTCTAAAGCTTATCCAGTCAGTAAAAGCGTTAAATAAGGTGGGATAATTCTCTTTTTGCAATATTTGCTCACTTAAGGTCAATGTTATCGGTGAATGATCGGAATTCATATCAAAATTGCCATCTATGTTAAGAAGATCTAATGGCAAGTTTTTGTATATAAAAAAATCTATTAAATCAGGAATTTTGTGTGGATCAGTAGGCCAGTATGTAGGCTTGCCTGTTGATATAACGTCACATTTGATTTCTCTGATTGCGTTTAACAATTCTTTTCCTTTTGTAGTGGTTAGTCTTGACCCCCAGTATGTGTTCTTAGCGTTAAAGTCCCCTCCAAAAATAAATCTATTTCCGAGTTGCTTTAGAAATTTTTTGTAGTATGTAGCTTTCAATGAGTACCTTGGCGGACTGTAAATCGAAGACAGCGTGACAGTATAACGATTGGTTTTAACACATATAGCGACAGCTTGTATTTCGACCTCTTCATGTTTAAATTTCTCGTAATGGCATATTTTTTATAATTTTATTATAATTGCACTACCTCCCCTAGCTTTATTATGTGGGTGCAATGCATGGTAAATTGTGTAACCTTTCATTTGGATGTAAGATTCGTTGGTAAAATGTGTTTCGGATATAAGGCACACATCTATGTTTTTTATATTTAGGACAGCTTGTAATTCACATTGATGTCGAAGAAGTCCATTAGCATTCCATGCCATAATTTATAAAGAATTATTCACTATGCTTTTTGGATATAGCTGTTTTATTGCTATTTTCTAATTTCCTTATACGTTCGTCAAATGATGTAATTATGCATAATATTTTATTCAATTTTGCATCTACAGTGGATGTTGTTTCCTCATCTGGTTGAGGTTTCGTTTGCGCTTGTGTACCTTTGGTTATTTGTGCGAAAGACTGGGTTTTAGTGACCATTTGATTGCCTATTGTTTTCTTTGCAGGGTTGCCCTTCAGTGTCTGGTTGGAAGAGGCTGATTGTACCTTTTTAGTAGCTTTATTTTTAATGTTTTGCAACTCTTTGGCTACCATACACCCTCGGTGGCTGGCAGGGTGCGGTTCTCCACAGTGAACACATTTAGGTTTAACGTCTGCAGGTTTTTTGCAGTCTTTACTTAAATGTTTACCTATACATTTGACACAACGCGGCTCTTTGGCGCAATACTTTTGTGTGTGCCCATAAGCTTGACACGTTTTGCACTGCGGGATTAATCTAGAGGTTTTTAATGGTTCGATCTCTACTTTGCATCCAAGAATAGCCTTGATGCTGTAAATTTTATTGATATCTTCATTTTTGCCGAATGAAAGCATGAACATGTTCAGAGGTTCCTTGGTCCTCCAGTTCAGCTTGTTAACGGCGTCTTGGATGTTATAACCTTTAGACTTTAAATTTTCTACTAGAGGTGCATGAAGAATGCAGATTTTTAGCCATCACTCTGATCGGCCTTTCTTGCTTATTTTCATAAGAATGCCAAATACAGTTATTTTCTAGTAATATCTTAGAAATCTGCTTGTAGGACTCACCATTACTTGCATTTATTTTTACGCTATCTCCGGCCCTCATTTTAATTAAAAAGGACTCACCAAAAACATTTGCCAACAGAAAGTCGTAGAATTTGTGGTAGTTTACTATAGGTGGTGGTTGAGGAGCCTTTTTAGTTTTCGGCGCCGTATCATTGTCATCATCGGAGCACTCTCCTTGTTGTTTGTGTGGGGTCAACGAACGATTCAGCTTCCTTTTCTTCCTATGCTGCTGACAAATCCACTGAGTCTCATTAGCGAGTTCTTCTTCATCAGTCTCATACTGGACTGGCTTAGCGTGAACCTGATTGTTGGACGTTGTAGCTGGAGTTACATTATGCTCCTGGACCTTATTCAGCTGTTGCTGAAGTTCTGCTATTTGACCTTTTAAGTCATTAACCAGGACTTTCAACTGTTTACGTTGAGCCTTTTCTTCCGTTAGGTGTTTGTATAACAAACGTTCCGTTTCGGTTTTGATAGATACCGAAGTCATGTTTAAAAGATAATTACACTTTATTATTTAATGTTTACACGTAATTAGTCATAATAATTCACGTAACACTGCACAATATTAATAACTAGGTCATCGCGGCGGCCGACGAAGGTTACTCGCGACGGAGTTATTTGCTGCGCCAGCGCTTAGCTCGAGAAAAATAAGTAAAATACAAAACGTCTAATGCAGGAGTCCAAATCACATAAAATATGCGGTATGCGGTTGACTTTCAACTTTTAATTGTGAACATATTTTTTGAAAGTGAGTTCATTGTCGCTAAGATGTCACGAGAGTTGCATGTGCGGCCAATCAGCGTAGGCATAGGACACCACGTTTCTAGTGGTCCTAAACCAACCACACAAGGGGCGGGAAATCAAAATTTGGAATACAAAATAAATAATTAAGAAGCAGACTAAACTGCCTAACCAGATATAAAAAATTAAAACAGAACGGCCCTAATAAGGAACCCTGGGGAACACAATTTGGAACAATCATCCGAACATATATAGAGTTGCCGAAGACAATAGCTTGACTTGTATTAAATGTATGAGGCGAACATTCCTAATAAATCACTTCAAACACCTGCTTTCCAGATCTTGTTAATAGAATTATATGATCTATACGGTCGAAAGCTTTACTGCTTTAGTCAGTGTAAACAGCATCGTTGTAACAGTTAAAATAATTGTCTGTATACTTGAAATAAATAACACTACTAATTTTGTGACAATATTTTATTGAGAAAGCACTTAATATTACTTAATAAAATTAAAATACTGGCTATCTAGAGCCTTTTAACTGCTCTATAATTTAACTAAAAAAATATCACTAACTGTGCAATTGACGCTGGTGGGCACAATAGGTGCAGTGTTTAGGCACGAAATGCATACGTGCAAAAGGTCGACTTTTTTACAACAAGTGAAAACAGGCCTACGCATACAGACGCGCGCGTACACAGATCTCACTTGAATCGCACCTGCGCGTTGTGTGCGTGGACTTGTTGTTCACCAGCGAGCTGGTCCGTATTGTGTATTTGTGCTTCTGGTGTGGGCACATTAGGCTTGATTTCCTCCTACGCTGACGTCGGTTGAGTGTAGGAGCGTATTAGGTACATTGACTGCTCAGTGTCGCAGTGCGGTGCCTAATACAACTTTATGTATATTCGTACGGTGGACCGACGTCAGCATAGGTAGGAGGGAGTCAAGCCTTAGATGCAGTGTTTAGGTCAGGTGCATGTAGATGTAGACGTGGCGCGGTCAGTGGTAGGACGCGACGTAGAGCGCGGGCGCGTGCAGCGCGGCGCTGTCGGCGTCCCAGTGCGGCGCCAGCGGCGCCCGCGCGCTCAGCACCAGCGCGCGCCGCGACTGCTCCGTGTACACCGGCACCTCCACGCTGCTCTCGGATATTATTGCACTCTCGCTTTGCTGTTCGATACAAATAGTCCTTCATATTATACATAATAATCCATATGATGTCCTACTGCTGGGCAAGGGTCTCCCTAGTAGAACCTACTTATTGTAGATCCTGGGGGTAATTGCCATAATCGCCACGCGCCGCCGAGGGCTTTAAAGTACGCAGAGGACGCTGCTACCCGTCCTTCGATGTGACATCCCTTAGTCGCCTTGACGATACCCACAGGAAGAGATGGGGTTGTACTATTCTGAAGCTGGTACCACAAGGCATTATACAACAAGTGATTATTTTGACCACAATTTGATTATTTTCCAATATTTTTTGTATGAATAACTCCACACCGTTAGACCCTCACTGCCTGTTCTGGGGAGATATCTTACCACAAGAAGCCCCACCGCTGTCAGATCAGTCATGTACGAACACGTGACACGGTTTCCTACGCCAATGGCGATAGGTACACAAAGGTGAGTATGTACCTGCGGCACGAAGCGCAGACGCAGCGGCGGCGCGGCGGCGTGCGGCGGCGCGCCGGCGGCCGCGGGGCACAGCGCCGCTCCGCGCCACTCCGCGCCCGCCAGCACCAGCCCGACTACCGTCAGACCTTCGCCGCCTTCTTCTACGTCAGAGATACCATTATTTAACTGAGCCACAAAATACAATATGTCCACAAGTCTACGCACACACAGACGTGTAAGTATGAAGGTCTCAAGGTGCGCAGTCTCGGATAGCATTAAACCTAAACCTGTTTGTACATGCGCTTCGCATCATACGTCTGTACGCAGGTACGCGTTTATGTGTGCGTGAGTTTGTTTATGGTCGTTGAAGAGAGTCGGCGTACTTATGTAACTTGCTGGACTTTATTTAGCGATGCGTACTGGTGAAATGTTTTATTCGATTTTTTGGATTGTTGAAACATCTCGATGATTCTCGACAGTTAACTCTATCATATTTCTTCAAGTGCTGTAGTGTTGGTCTAGTATTGATTTTACGCGTGAGATGTGTTGCCAACTCGAATAGCTAAATTGTTGCTATATTTAGGTTCAAAGGTCACTAGAAGTTGCTAAAAATAAAATCAGATGTCTGTAGATGTCGTTAAATTTTGAGGGTAATTAATTCATCCTAGCACCTCCATATATCGACAGTCAATACTGCATCGTTGCAGAACATTCAGAAGCCCTCAAGATTCGATGGAGTCGAAGGCTTTCTCGTAGTTTACAAAAGCCACATACAGCGGCTAGCGGCTAATTGTACTCTTCGGTTTTCAAACAATCTACCGAACAGTATTAATGTGGTCTACGATGCTGAAGCCTTTTCGAAACTAGACTCTTCTTTTCTTGTTAGGCTGTCAGTGGTCACTGGAGAACAGTTACAAGTTTAAAAGTCTTCAGCAAGGTTTTATCACCTTTTTTAAAAAAAAACAGAACTATCGCACTCTCGCTTCACGCTTGTGGTGTTAAGCCTTGGTGGATAACGGAAATTGAGAAGACTCGTAAGCTCTATAAGGATTATTAGGAAAACATGTGCTAAAATATTAAGTAGTAAGAATATACGTATACCTGTAGGACAGTCCCACTTGACGGAGAGCACGAGCGCGTGCACGGGGCACGCCAGCTGCGCCGCGGCGCGCGCGCGCAGCGCCCACACCACGCGCGACGGCCGCACGAACGAGCGCAGGTCCACCTCTACATCAACATATCGTTCTATAATTGGAGCACCATTATACCATTTGGTAAATATGTAGGGAAAATTCACTCAATTATTGCGACTTTAAGTGCTAATAATTGGCACTTTAAGAAAAACTTTACCGAACTTGAAAAATCAATGGTTTTTCTGTTTTTTCAAACTAAAATCTAAAGTGCTGGTAATTATTGAATGGTTTACCCTACGACAGACGACTGCCAACGATCGAGTGGTTTACCCTACTACAGGATTTAAAGAATTGGGTATTTGACTACTATCTAAATAAAATATTTTATAATAACCATGAGAAAATATGTCATAAAGTGTTCTGAAAAAATATGTTCACTTATTAATTCAACGTGTTCATTAATTTTAAATCATAAAGAAAAACACTAAAAGTAAATGATTTGTCATATTCTAGCATTTCATACAAATTTGTTCGGTGCGGGCCGTTTTTGACGTTTCTTAAAAAGAGACTGATTTGATTTTAGGCAAATACCCCATTGTAATATATCTCAGCTTATCCTTTCGGGAGATAAGATGAGTTGATAGGCATACCTTGGGGGGATTTTGAGGTTGAAACTGCTCCCCGAAATTGCAACAAGGTAGGTATACAATACATTTTGGCCGGTTTTTAGTCCAAGATCTCCCCACATCGAAATTAAAAACCCCCCTCCCCCGAAAAATGATCCTGTACCCAGGATCATTTTTCGGGGGAGGGAGGTTTTTAATTTTTAAGCCCATGAGACGACTTACTGTTATGTTTATGCAAATTTGAGGCGACGCTGCGGAAAGGGCAACCTAAGTAACATAAGAAAGCGCAGGTATCATGGGATACGAAAAGCCAAGGTCGTGATGAGACCAGGGTCGAACTGGCCATAAAGTCGGGATGGCATGGCGTTTGCTTTTTTGCTACTTTTTAGATAGTGTGGGAAAACCGCACATCTATGGGCCACAGTTATCCTTTCTCTTGATCCCAGCTTATAAGACCCTTAAAATCATAAGGCCACCTCTAAGAGTCAGTCCGAATCTGAAAGAGGTTGCCCTCCGTCCGAGTTTCCGGCCTTAAAAACTCACACACACCTCGGGACGAGATAAATTCATAAAATTACAAGACAAATACAAAATTCTTAAATCTAAAGTATAGGTAACCTGTGGGCATGTAGTCCGGCGCCATACTAGTGACGTCAAGTCTACTGAGTGCAGCGCGCGCTCGCTCGCCCAGCTCTCGTACGTACGCGTCCGCTTCGTCAGGCCCGCTCCATAGCATCTGCCACTCCTCGCTTGCCTGCATTACATGGACAAATTAAAAGTATTCTTATTTTTAGGGTTCCGTAGCCAATATGGCAAAAACTCTTATAGTTTCATCATGTCCGTCCGTCCGTCCGTAGCTTAGCTCAGAGATTGTTAGGCTGTAATTTTACATGGATACAAAATTACACCGACACAAATTTACAATTTTATTATTTCAGAATAAAATTTTGAATAACACATTTTTTCAGGGTACCTGTCCTATATGTAAAGTGGGGATGTGATTTTTCTCTCACCTTTGTGTGAGGTATCATTAGATAGGTCTTTTAAAAACGTTTAGGGGTAGTGAAGACGATTTCGGGATCCGTTTGTGAAATATTAAGTTTAATGTGAAAGTTTTTGTTAGAGAAGTGTCCCGCCCCTGCCAGCTAAATGGTTGATGTTGGGTATGTGAAAAAAATCACGACAGTGGTATAAATATAGTGAAATTAAAATGAAAACTATTACAGCAAAGTTGGGTTTACAAGGTTACGAGTAATAGCTGATTAAATGAGAAGTAACAAAATTTTCGTACAAATTCCATTGAAAAAGGGTCTCCCTAGCGGCCAGCATGACATCCACACTTAAATAGGTGTATATCCGCTAATACCGCCTTGAATCACTCCCGGGTACGTCTGTACCGCTGTACAGACGTGACCGTGCCGACGTGCCGTGAAGTGATTCATGGCGTTTAAACACTTCCCAAAATACATAAGGATAGGTACAGAGAACGTTTAGTCGGTGTGGAGTCAATTGCAACTCACACTTGGTCGATGTTGAAACCTCCTTATAATAGTTGGCGGGTTTATGATGACCGGTACATACCTTCAGCAGCGCACGGTCCCGCCGCGCCGCGCCTCGCGCCAGAGCCGCGTGCACGGCGCGCGCCGCGTGCGCCGCGTCCCGCGCCTCGCCGTCACACACGCCCCACCACCATCCCGCGCATGCCTGAGTGAACGGATAATATATTATGATTTTACCAGTCATGGCCGTACCCAGAGTGGGGAGGGCGAGGAGGTTGAAACCTCATACCCTATCATCCTCATGCAAACAGATAGGTGCATAGTATACATTTTTGGCAATCAAATCAAATCATCTTTTACCAAATTTAGTCAATTTTACCACACCCAATGATTCTGTGTCAGATCTAGGGGTGGGTAAGCCTGGATCACACTTCCCCAGTTTAGCCCGTGTTGTTAGTTTGGCCCGTTATGAGAGAACAGAGTCGCTTCATGTGTTGTAACTTCAAAAGTTCGTTTCCCGCTCACATAATTAAAATTTCGCAATGTGTCTTCTATTCATAAAAAAACAATGTGATTGCGCCATTAAAAAGATAATCTAAATAATATTAGATTTAGCAGCTAATGGATGATAGTAGAACTATTTGTTGGAGAGAGCAGTTCACAATTATTTAAGAGCTAAATAAGTGAATCGAAAGAGCTCCTTGACTCATAATCAAGGCAACTTCGACAACAACTTCAATGTTACCTTCTCATTCTGGTATTCTCCCTTTATAAATGGGCTGCCTGACATCAATTTCTTCCAAAGAGATATCAGTGACTTCAGCGGTGTGATGCTGTCATTCTTGTTGTTGACGCTCACCGTAGAATTGAGCTCTGAAAATAATCTTATATATAAGAATATAATGTCTTGATGATTATATAATTCATGATGTGGGTTTTAATCTATATAAACTTTTCAAATTGATAGATTTTTTGGGAACATCGTAGCATGAAAGCCAATCATCTCGAAATAGAGCAAGAAAACGAAAACAAACCTGTCTACCACATTTTATAAACAAATCAAACAAAACAAGATTAATAAAAGAATTTTAATGTTATAAGAATATCAGTCACATGCCATTGCCATGCTCTAAATTAAAATTGATTCTATGTCGTAACAGAAAAAGTGAATTAAAAGATAAAATGAAGTCAACCAAGTTACCTTTAAGTCGACTGATAATGTCGTTGCCCGAATTCTTTTCCCAGGCAACTCTACAGTTTGCTGGTAAAGCGAGGAGGGCCGGTGTGTCGATATTTGGCAAGCTGTCGAAAGCTACTACGTAATCCTGAAATGAAAACATAATCATTGTAGACTATTCTGTAGGTGTGTTTAAAATGCAACGAAAAAACCGAATTGTATCTTCTATATATTTAATTCGTTATTTTTCGTTAATTTAATGGTATTCTCAATTTAATGAAAGTACCTGGATGATCGAGCTTCGCTCATTATTATTTTTTAAACGACGTTTTCCAAAAATAAAAACTAGCTAGATTGATTTATCGCCACCAAAACCCCTGCATACACATTTCATGAAAATCGCTGGGGCCGTTGCCGAGATTCAGATTATATAATATATAGGTATATAAATATACAAGAATTGCTCGTTTAAAGGTAAGGATTAACAGTGCAGTGCAAAAAAAGTAAGGATTAACAGTGCAGTTATTTGCCTTAACACAGATAATATAATACTATACTAATACAATAAATGCATTTTTGAAAGATAGAAAAATTTGAAATCCAGGCTCAGGAATCGAACCCGAGACTTCCGTAGCCAAACCGGGGCCAGAAGCGAACCACCTATCTGGACTATGTTATTAGATTTCGAATTTTTCTATCTCTTGTTGCTCGCGAATTTAGGCCTTCGCAGCGACAAGATTGGTTACAGCAGATGTGCCGTTTTTACGTTTTAGTACTTTGTTGATTTGACATATTTTTTACTAGGTTTATTATCTATATTAGAGTTTCTTTCATTTCACGTAGCGTGATTGGCGGCGGATTCCGCTGACGTGCACATCGTCCCATGCATGCTCAATGAGCATCTCATGATTATTATTGACTAAATAAGATATAAGTCGTTTATGCAAATTAAAAACAATAACGGGCCGAGAAAAGAACCTTGCGGAACTCCCATTTGACCACAGTCCCCGGGGAGCGTTTACCATATACACCAATTTTCTGAATCCTGTTACTGAGATAGGACGTAATAAGATTCAGAGCTGTGTTTTTAATACCGTAATGGAGCAATTTCCTGATTAATGTACCATGAAGAACATAGTTCTTCAGCCTTAGATATATGACAGAATACACCTGAAGCATCTAGTGATTCTCTCAGAGAAATAAATTATAGACTTAGTAATCACAACTGAATTATACAGAGGTCGGTAGTCTTTTTAACATTAATGTTACATAAAAGCTTTTATGATATTTATATGTGTATACATCGCTTTTACTATGTAAAGCGATGTCACATTTATTTTCATTTTTAATCAAGATAGATTCAGCTAGGGGAGGACTACAATGACTTTGTAGTAGAGACCGGAATGTCAGTAAAGATTTTTTAAAAGCAGTGGCTACTTCTATGATGGTTTTATCATCTACTTTAAGACGTAGTGACGTGACTCTTCTAGTCTCACTATTTATAATACTCCATGTCATTTTAATTCTACCATCATTGTTTCCAATTTGTGCACTAAGGTAGCGAGCTTTTGCTGTTATGCAAGCCTGCTTAAATGTTTTAGCATAATTTCTTACATAAGCTTGAAATCAATGTGAATAGTTTTAATTTCGTTCATCATACAACTCGCAATTTGTGAGGGTTTGATCTTCACCCAGGATAAAATTTTGTGTGATGAGCACAATGGTTTATTCTGTGTCTGGGTGTAATTTATCCATAATATGTGTGTATTTAGAAATATATAAGTATGTTTATCAGTCGTTTGGTTTTTTTTTTTTTTTTTTTTTTTATCTTTATTTATTAACGAGGGTTGAATCACATAATGATTATGTCACCCTCATGCAATACATTATATCTAAAAGTCTATCTATTCATAAATACTAGTTTGGCTAAATTATACAATACTCTGGCTTCCTCCGATGATGGTGAAGCCAGAATGCTGTTACATTTCCCTAGATTGTAACACCCACCCAGTAGTTGCTTTCTCTGATCGCTGTTCCGTACACACTCCATTAGAACGTGATATACGTCCTCGACAATGTTGCATAGTGAGCAATTAGGTGTTTCAATTTTACCCATAAGAAATCCAAAGCTATTCAATGGGATGTGCCCCGAACGTAGTCTCAAAGCCATGATGGTATCAGCTCTGCTCATATTGGCCTGATCAATCCATGGTAGACGAGAGACATTAGGTTGGATGGTTTTATACCATATGCCTTTGGTCAATGATCTCACATTGAAATGTTCTGACCACAATTTAACACACTGTTCTCGAACTACATATAAGACGTCTGTGAAGTGGGGAACACAAGATGTAATAATACCGTCATTCAAAGCTTCCTTAGCTAAACTATCTACTGTTTCATTTTCGATCAAGCCAATATGAGCAGGCACCCACTGTAGTATTATATTAACATTTTTGTACGTACTAAGATTATGTAAACTAGTTACAACACTATAGGCTAACGATGTTCCTCGAGTTTTCGAAGTACATCGAGCCAAATGTTGGAGGGCGCTCCTAGAATCTGAAAAAATAACACAGTCACGATATCCTAATGATTCTACATATGAAACTGCTTCTGCAATTGCTATTAATTCTGCGTTCATTATATTAATATTATTCTGTATTTTTAACTTAATTGCAGAATTTTCCTGGGGATCGAAGAGCGCCACACCAACCTCGTTCATGTCTTTTGAACCATCAGTGAAAATCTTGTAGAAATTATAATAATTTTGATTTATAAATTGGGTACACATATCATTCAGTTTTAAAGGATTATAACATCTTTTTGCCTCTCTGACAACATCTATATTACATTTTGTCGTTTGGTTGCCATAGTACAAGTTCTGCTTAGTTTGAGATTATTTTGTTGTGTGTGTGAGATTATTGTGGTTGTGAGAGTCGCCCTAAGATATTATTAGGTAGGTCGTGATACACGATACCTGCAGCGCATCGGTGTAGGGCAGCGGCGCGGGCAGCGCGGGCGGCTTCCAGCGCGGCTGCAGCGCGGCGGGCGCCAGGCAGCGGCGCTGCAGCGCCAGCAGCGCGCGGCGGTCGGCGCGCGCGCACAGCCGCGCCGCGTACAGCGCCGCGCACGCGCGCCCGCACGCGCCGCCGCGCAGCGCGCGCGCGCTCGCCACTAGCTCGCCCCACTCCCACGAGTACCACTGTGTCCAACCTGCACAACGATAATACAGCTCATTTACGGTCGGTCTCGATAATCTATCTATCTATGGAATTGGCTACTAGAGATAGAATGTTGACATATTTTGAATGGAGGATATGTCAAATAAATAGCTCTAGTAGCCTAATCCATCGATAGATAGATTATTGAAACCGGCCGTTAGTCTAACTATATATACCCTAACAAAGATTATATGTTAGATAATGTCTAAATTGTTAAATCGCAAATGAGTTGTCTAGCTAAATCTGAAAAATAGGTTCCCTAGAAATTTTGATTCCTTGAGAGTGACCGTATCTTTTTTTCATCGTTAACGTAGAAGTTTGATTTTTTGACAGTTTCAAACGACTAGAGACAGAGTATATTGTTTTAATTCCAACTTAATAAAGATGATAAAAAAAAAACATTACGTTTTTGTCCTTTATTAAAGTAAACCCTATATGATATGAAAGCTCAATCTACTTTACTTTAGTTTCTCATATTTCGGCTGCCACCTTTGTGTAAATAAGTAAAATGTATATAACGTATGTAATGTTAGGTAACTACCTAAAATGTTTTTTTTTCAATACTTTTAGCAACTTTTACAAATGTTGTCACTGCTTAGTATTTTTACAGTCTATATTTGAGTTGAAGTAAATAAAGTAAAACGAAGATCTATGATGAATTGATGACTTTAAGGAGCACCCTTACCCTGCGGAATATAAGCTCGTCGTTCCTGGACTAACGCGTGGAATAGCGCCAGAGCCGCGTGCAGACGAACTATGTTCGCGTCCGCTGTGTAATTACCCCACGCCGATAGAGTACCCATCACGTTATTTTTTACACCTTCCGGAGCCTGAAATATAAGGAGGAACTTTCCTAATCGAGGCTTCGAACTCAAAATATTCGCTGTATCTCATCCGTACATTTTTTTTACATCTTTTATTTTAAGAGCTTTGTATGTTACTTTTCACGCCTAACCGGGCTGGTCTGGTTTTAATGAAATTTTGCAAGGAGATAAAAGTGAAAGATGAATAGTGACTAATGATACTTTTAGGCGGAGTCCAAATTAAAAGTTAGTACTCTAGAACAAATCGATATTCAATTCGTAAGTTTACAATAATGTGTAATTACCTCAAGTATAACATTAACGCAAGCATTCGATATCAGTGGAGGTATATCACGGTCTTCTGACAGTATCCACAGTCTAAACTCTTCGTGATATAGATCCGCCTAGAAAGAGAGACAGGGTTTAGACACAACATGTTCAATTATTATTGTTTTTAAACTTTCGCGATTTTTATACATATTAGATATATTTCGGGACTTAATCGCGTGAATTATTTAAAGGTACGAACCTTTTATTTAGTCAGTCGACCCGTAACCACGATCGGTGCAATTCGACCGAAACGTCGGGTAAATAAAACCTTTAAATAATTTACGCGATTAAGTCCGAAATATATCTAATATGTTCAATAATCTATTTTTAAAATATCTATTAAATAAAAAATTAAAACACAAAAGGCTACCCAAATCGTATATCTCTTTGTGATTTAAAGCATTTTTTATGCTAGCTATGCTATGACTCGGGCGAGACTCGAACTCGCAAATAGAATACCTACCATTCGTATGGCGTTAAATCGCTCTACCACCGAGCCACGCTCGAAGTTACCAGTTTTGTTCATCATGTTATTATGTATTTGTATATTATACGACGAGTATGCCCAACATTAGTCGACTAATCGATAGAAAAGTACTAACCGGTGAATCGAGATAATAAGCGATGAAAGCCTGCAGATGGTGCGTGAAGGGTGAGGCACCGACCACAATGGCGAGCCAGCCGCCGCCGCGGGACGACTCTAGTGCTGCCTCCCACGCGCTCCTGCCTTCTTCAACGCCCACCTAACATTGAAAACAATATGCACTGTAAATTACTCACTTACCTTGTCGTTATGGATATGTTGTAGCCCGATCATGGTATTGATTATTTCACTAAATGGTGGTATTTCATGAGGGTCAACGTTTGGTCTTAACATTATTACCTACTATAATGAATTGGTATTGCTCGTTTTGCGAGCGACTTTTATAAAAACCAAGTAGGTAGCTCGGTGTTGTAACGATATTTCACTGCATTTATACCTTCTATTCGGTTTTATAACAAAACAATTGTTCGCCACTATGATGTGTTCCAAAAATATAGCGACATCAACGTTTCTATTAGTTGGAAAAACTTTTTTAAGATGTTTGGTTATATCATGAAATAGCAGCGCATTCATATCAAACCGTGAGTATTCATCGATCTGGCCTGAGAAATCATGATGTGGCCAGCGAGTACATTGTGATATAGTTGACTATAGCATGAAATTATTAATTCTATGATCTGGTAACGACAGATAGGGGAGGGTAGACCACTTTTGACATATTATGACTGCATCTTTTAAAGATAGACCCATGAAAGATAATTCATATTGTAGCTTGATTCAGTAGCCAAATAATATAAATCTGATAAAACTAGTAAATAAAGATTATTTATTAAAGGTTTTAATTTAGTCCAATATACGCAACCGGTGTCATTAATTGGACCACAAGAACCCTAAATTATACCAAACCTAATGAAAAAATTAACGCACTTTAGGATCTTAATTATTATATTTATCTTTTAAATGTAATCAGTATCTTAGAAAGAAACTAAACTAACATGCTATTTGAAGAACTTTTTGGTATTTCTTACTTATTCAACAGGAACGGAAATAACCCTCCTCCGCAGTCGGGTAATGACCCAGACGAAGTTGTATATAAAAAAAGTATATAATGCAAGTGACATACATAAGCGAGGCGCCTCCCGCCGGCGGCGGCGGCGAGCGCGTCGTGCGCGTGCGCCGCCAGCAGCAGCGCGGGCCGCGCCGCGCGCCGCGCACGCAGCGCGCACGCGCACGCGCGCTCCACGCGCGCCCCGCCCTGCAGTATGCCCGCACCTGTGGTACACGATCGTCTCACATATTTTGGTCACACTTTTTACCAATAGGTAGGTTACATACTAAGTAGCAGGATGGCTACCTAAATAATCATTAATATATTTTTTTTCGAATTCATAATATTAACTTTAACTATTGTTTTCAATGGGCCTTAGTAGTACGCTAGACTGGCTACCCCGTGGCAAAGTTACAGTAATTTCAAATGCCGAATAGAAGGATTTATAGGACGATATTTTGTCACTTGTTCATTTATTTATTAAGCGGTGCAAGCTTACAGTGGCGTCTCCAAATCGCTCGTACGCTAGATTACATTATGACAATGGCTAGACAGACAAATGCTGTTATCCTTGTTACATAAGTAAAGGTTTATTTAATTTTGTCAACTTTCCGTCCGTAATATCGAACACAAATAGAATTTTTTTGTTGTTGGCAATAACCTGTCCAGCGTACTAGTAGTATAGAGGTATGTATATACCTCTATACTACTAAAAAACTGAGATGTTAAAAATGTAACTAAAATAGATTTTCGCCTGGAACTTACCACCGCGGCTAAATACTAATTAATTTCTACATAAATAATCTTGCCCAAAATGATAAGTACAACAAACCTAATACTTGATCCACAAAGGCTACGATAGCTCGATAAGCGCTGTCAGGACGCGTCGACGAGACAGCCACCACAGTTTCAAATGCGCTCAACTTCAAATTGCTTATGACGTTTATATCTCCGGATTGTTGAAACTCTTTCCAAAAACTATTATTGTCTAAAGATAATCTGTTGTATAGGTCTTCATTTAACGTCTGTAATGATAATAAAACTTATATTATTCAGTATTTTCTTTCAAATCTAGACAGCCGGAATAGAATGCCTCCAGTATTCTCCTCATCCCAGTTTTTATGACTTGAAGTTCTTTATAAAAGGCGATGGCAGTGTTCAGGAGTTTAAAATATTGTAAGACAGGTTAATCAACGTCATAGATAATTAAAACAGACCTTAAGTTTCAAAATTTTCTTAGCACAGTCCTCAGGTAACCAGGTATATTTGTTTTTGATTTCTTTTACGTTACCGGTTTCTTCCAGTAAGTCATTATTGCCGATGAAGTGTTGCCATAGCTGTAAATATATATACTTTTTAAATAAGTTTAAAAACCTCTAACCAAAATAAAGCTATTGGTTCGAACTAGAATAAATACTAAAGTAAATAGATACAGATATAACAAATAAATACTCTAATAGCTCGAAAATCACTAGTAATTTTCGCTACATATGTTTAGATATAAATGATTGCGTCAGTGCACTTTACCTCATTTGGTATTAAATCGTCGTATACTTGCTTCAAGAGATATAAAACCACGACATATTTATCCTTCTTGTGAAGACCAAGCAGAACCCGCTCCACTATTTTTCTTGTCAAATATTTGACTACCTCCTCATTATTTATGTTCTTCTGATCCTAGAAGCATAGTTTAACATTACGCTACGACATTCAAGGCTTACACTAAACGGCTTTTCTTCTTCTGGTTTGCTGCATTTTGAACATTTTTGTTACTGTGACAACAATAAATATGTTGATCAGAATTGATCCGCAAGCATTCTGAATGCCATCTCATCAAAACCCCAATATGCGTAAACAAATTGCATGCGCTCCCGCTCGTGTGTATTGTGACTTGACATGTTATATCCATCTACCCTCTCTCCAAGAAGGGGCTAATGTCCTATGTATATATGTAGTGGGATGTTTATAATAATAATAAAGGTCTCAACTAACCGATGTCGGTTACAGCGGCCTATGTCATCAGAGGCTAGCCAACTACGCAGCAGATATTATAGTGCACAAGTGTATGCGCAGACACAAGTGCACTCTCTATCTCTCTCGGACTCAGATGGAAAACGGACACGACCGGAGAGATTAGGCGTAAGAACGACGGCTTAACGTGCTCTGGTGTGACATCTATGGACCGACGACTTAACCTCGCAGATATCTCGGTCAGTTCGGTTGCCACTGAGTCAGGGACCTCTGACTCAGAGGCGACCGACTCAGGAGAATCACTAGATTTAAAGTTTCGCGTTGCATGGTTATAACTATTTATTATACGGGAATTAACGCGCATTGTTTACCTTAAACCTTAAACCTTTACATTGTGCCGTGTGGTGCCGGCTTAAGAATAGTACCACCCCGTCTCTTCCCGTGGGTGTCGTCAAGGCGACTAAGGGATTTCACTCCGGAGGACGGGCAGCAGCGTCCTCTGCGTACTTAAAGCCTTACTGCGATCGCCAACCCGCTCGCCAAGCGTGGCGATTATGGCAATTACCCCCAGGATCTACATACCAGTAGGTTCTACTGGGGAGACCCGTGCCCAGCAGTGGGCCATCATATGGGTTGATATGTATGTATGTATGTATGTTTACCTTAAAATTATAGAATTTTATAAGCTACGGGGTCTTTGTTTATTGCCCGACGTTTCGACCGTATTGAAACGGCCGTGGTCACGGGTACCTTAAAATTGCTTGACGTTTCGACCAGGTTACACCGGCCGTGGTCACAAGCGGACTTTCGCAGCTAGCAATTTTAAGGTAAATAATGCGCGTTAATTCCCGTATAATATAGTTAGAATAACTAGATGTCTTACTATTAATATCATAAAAACTTAACTTACTGGTTGTTTTCTAACAGCGTCGACAAATACATCCTGAACAAAATCAATAGGTAAAGCCATAAGCGGCCAGCGGGTAGCCAGTTCGTTGGCCGCTAATGCAAGTGTCGCGGCTCGAACAGCAGAAGGTTCGAACGCTTGGCAAGCGGCGCGAGTGATCCGTTCGATTTCTTTCGCTTCATTTAGCGCTTGTGCGATTGTATCGTTGGTAGCTCGCGTTTTGCTTAGCGATTCTAGGAAACCTGCGTCTTGTAAAATGTCTCCTTTGTTTGATAGCTCGCGAAGTAAGTTCTCCTATAAAGATGTTAAATAATTTAAAGCGGCAGTAACCTAATGGTTGAGGCATCAGACTCACAATCGAGACGTCGCGGGATCGAATCCTACCCATTATAGTACCGACATAAACCCACTCCTAACACAAGCAATTTAGCTTAGCAGGAGAGCTTATCAAGATTGCTAGTAATGTGCGATTCACATTGCTAGTTACCTTGCTAAAAAAAAGACAGATACCTACAAATGTAAGAAATAGGAACTTTAGAAGCGAAAGCAAATGATGCAAGCTAGAAGCTTAAGTTTAAAAAAAATATTACCTGTAATTCATGCTGTTGTTTCTGTAATGTTGCCTTTTTAAGTTTAATTTCTTTGGACTTTGCATCCACTTCAGGATTTTGTTGTTGCAAAGCATAGTGGACCAATTGATCTGAAAAATATATCTATATAAGTAATTTGAATGTCATCAATTAAACAATCAATTGGTTTGCTTGTGAGTGTAGGTTGTGTACAGGTGTTACATAAAATTCAAGGTTTCGCTATTTTTGATGTGTGTTTGATTAGTAGCTTGCATGCAAATGAGTACATTAGGTTATAAATACTGATTAGAAAAGTAATATTATTGTAGGTATGTACAGTGAAATTAGTCTCGAGAAATTTTTGCATATGTAGTGGTGTGTATGTTACTTAGATATTAGAGCGCGTTTCCACTATATCGTTCTGGCCCTTACAAAATGTTTCAATATCCTAACATTACTATTTAATTTAATACTTATCCCTAGCAACACTCTGATTTTTGTTTTCAATAAAAACAAGTTTTTATTTTAAAGAAAAAGGTTTTGACTTTATTAAAAAAAATATGTCATTCAATTTCACGTCCTTGAGCAAACGACAAGGCGACTACCGTGAAACAATAAAATATCGTGTCGTTCTTTAGATGATAGTAGTTTAGCTATAGGTAAAAAGTTTTGACCATAATAATTACGAAACAAAACAAATAAATAAATCGTCACTTGATAGTGGAAAGTGGAAACACGCACAAAACCAGAATAAACCAGTTTACTCTGTCCGCAGGTGCCACGTGCAGTCTGACGTCAGTCGCTTGATACCGTTAGAACATAAAGCACGCATTTCATTAAAAAATTATAATTATTAGATACGTAGTAGTTTCATTGTGAAATTTTGTATTTGTTGATTGTTGTTATTGTTTGTTATTATTGTTAAAATATTTGTTGAAGTGTTTAATTTCAAGTGTGTAAGTGTTGTAACTTTATATTGATAATTCAAAATGGCTCCAGTGTTAAAACATGGTCGAGGCAAGCCTTTGACTTCTCAAACTAAGGAAGTTTTGTACTGTTTGTACAAATATTTCGAAAATGAGTGTAATAACAACCCGAGCAGTATTATGACCCCCACTCAATTAGTTGCTAAATCAACAGGAATTTCAATAGCATCCGTCAGAAAGGTAGTATCAGAAAGCAAATGTCGTCCTTCAGATCAGGAAGTAACATTTAAATCTCCTAAAAAGAAACCGAATCGTAAACCTACAATAGTAATCGATAACTTTGATCAGCAAGTTATCAGAAGAACAATTCATGACTTCCACATCACAAATAAAGAAGTTCCCACTTTAAAAACTTTGCACTCAAAATTGAAAGAAGATATCGATTATAAAGGTTGTGTCAGCACGTTACGAAAACACGTCATGTCATTAGGTTTTAATTGGAAGCAAACAGAAGATAACCGGAAACTTCTTATGGAAAAACACGAAATTAGATACTTGCGAATTAATTATTTGATGAAAATTGCTGAATATCGTGAACAACGCCGACCAATTGTTTACACCGACGAAACATATATACATACATCACATACCCTCTCGAAATCTTGGTCAGATGGAAGCACTTCAGGTTTGAAGCAACATATATCGAAAGGCAACCGCTTAATCATTGTTCATGCCGGTGGTATCGATGGCTTTATACCAAATGCATTGCTTATGTTTAAAGCCGACCAAAAAAGTGGAGATTACCACAACAATATGAACTATGACAACTATTCAAGGTGGATTCAAACTCAATTAATACCCAACTTACAACCAAATAGTGTTGTTGTTGTTGACAACGCACCATATCATAACTCAATACAAAATCCTGCACCGAATAGTAATTCTAGAAAACAGCAAATGATAGACTGGCTGACATTTCGAAACATTGAGCATTCATCCACGTTGCTTAAGCCTCAATTATATGAACTGATTCTGCAAAACAAGGCGAGATTTATAGAGTACAAGATAGACGAAATATTACGACAGCACGGTCATACTGTGCTGCGTTTACCACCATACCATCCGGAGTTTAATCCTATAGAAAATATATGGGGGATAGTGAAAACATATGTCGCAAAAAAGAATGTCGCAATGAATATGAAGGTTATAATGTCATTAGCTGAAGAAAAAATGAACGCCATAACTGTAGAGGAATGGAGAAAAGTTTGTTTGCATGCTATTGAGGAGGAAAGCAAATATCAGGGTAGAGACGCAGCTTTAGACACAATATCAGAACGAATCATAATTAATTTAAATAATTCATCTGATGAAAGCGAGGATGGGGATGATTGTGATATGCCTGGGGTTGATGAATTATTAGAATAAAACATTTATGGCCGGAGAACACCTAATTCATACACGTCTTCACTGAAGTGAAAACCGGCATTCAATGCTTGTAATCTTTGGAACTGGCTTGTCTGCCTCATACAGTTCCATAGATTACAATGCGGTGGATACACATTTTCACGACCGTATTAGTACGTAGTGCGTATGCGTAGACGTGCACGCATTTGGTGTGCTCCAGCCACAAACGTATATTACCTTTAAAACAATAAAAACTAAAAATAAAATGTTGTTTTTTTTATTTGCTGACCATACACTACTACAAACGCAAAAATTTCTTCAAGCTAATTTACCTGTATGCACTATCGTTTTTCAAAATTAATAGCTGTTTCTTGAATCTGTTCGATCGCCACCGTACCAAGTAATGGTGAGAAAAACGAGCCAACTCACTGAGCCTTAAAAAAATACACACATCAAAAGTGTCTAGGGATCAAGCATTTTTATGCGGATTTCTTGAGATTGAGATGTGGCTTTGTAATAAATTTATGATTTTATAAATTTATATGGATCCTTTTTGGTGCATTTCATAATTTGAATCAGGAACTGTGAATCAAATTCGAGTAAAAGATGAAAATCAGCTGTCAATATTTTCCCTATAAAAACATACAACGCATTGAAGACATTATTAGTGCTACTGTTTCCCTACTACTGATTAAAACCAACGTTATTATGGAGCGGCGACGTCATTTAAGCAGGGAAGAAATGCTCAGAGCCGTGGGAATGATAGAAGCTGGTTCCCGGCAACGTACTGTGGCTTTAGCTCTGAATACAAGTCAGAGTGTTATCAGTCGACTTTGGACACGTTACCGAAGCACTGGTACCGTGGCTGAGCGCCATGGAGGACGGTATCGCTGCACCACACGGAGACAAGACCGATACATTCAAATCTTAACTCGAAGAGGTCCAACAATAACCGCCATGATGTTAGCCGTGAGGCTTCATCACTCTTCAGGGAACTTAATTAGCGACCAAACAGTCAGAAACCGCTTGCATGAAGTGAACCTTCATTCCCGAAGACCGCTACGGGTACCACCTATAGCAATGCACAATCGTAGGATTCGATATCAATGGGCTCTTGAACACAGAAATTGGGCAGAAGAACAATGGCGTTTCGTGTGCTTTTCTGATGAGTCTCGTTTTGGTATGAGACCGGATACAAGACGTATACGACACTGGAGAACCCCTGGACGCCAACAGCGATTAAAATCCTGCCAGGAAGTCCATCCTTATAGTGGTGGAACCATCATGGTATGGGCGGGTATTTGGATCGGCGGAAGAACTGAGTTGATTTGGATCAGAGGCAACCTCAACGCTCAAATTTATGCTGAGACGATTGTATCAGACGTCATCGTTCCTCTACAAGTGCAAATCGGTCCCTTATTTCAGTTAATGCATGATAATGCACGACCGCACACCGCAAGAGTTGTAAGACAGACTCTCGCCGCAGCTAACATCAATGTCCTGCCCTGGCCTGCTCAGTCGCCAGACTTGAACCCGATTGAGCATGCATGGGATATGCTACAGAGAAGAGCTCTGCCGAATATGGAGGGTATCCAGTCGCAAGAAGACCTTTTTTTGTTGTTGCAACGAACATGGGCGGCCATTCCACAGCGTGATTTGGATGAACTCATTTTGAGTATGCCAAACCGATGTTCTTGTGTTGTTAGTGTTCGCGGTAGAAACACGGATTATTAATTGTTTAAGTTACCCAATAAAATTTTAAAGAAAACTGTTATTTCAGTCTTTTTTTCGAACTTTAATGTTAGTGGTTCAAATGTCAAAAATCCCTTTATTAGGAAAATGGCAAATTTCTTTATTAATGCAAAGGTGACTTGGTTTATCGTTACTGTGACAAACGAAAACACTTTATTTGATGAATCCTTAAAGAAATAAAAAAAAAAAAATCAATCAAGAGAAAAGTTATTGCAAAAATATATGTTGATCCCTAGACACTTTTGATGTGTGTAGTTACTTTTGTAATTTTGCCCATCGGGTCAGACATTCAAGGATCTACTTCCTTTCGGGGAAATAGCCGTAACAGACCGGGTGGACCTACAGGGAATAAGACGTAACGGACGTGAGGGAGTTTTGCTATTTCTAGTATGTAAGTACCGGTGAGCGCATGCTGCGTGTGCGTGAAGTTGAGCGGCGACAGCCTGGCGGCGGCGTGCGGCGGCGCGCGCGGCGCGGCGCGGCACACGAGCGCGGCGCGCGCCTCCCACCACCACTGACTACCGTCCACCTCGCTTATCACTAGCGTGCGGGACAATCTGGATGGGCAATGTGGTTTGCGTGAAAATGTTGAAGAACTCATTTGTCCCGAGGGAATATTTTTCCAGGATAAAAAGCCGATATGCTATTCCAAACCATTATCTTCCTGTCTGCTAAATTAATCCGGATCCGTTTACCCGTTAATAGGATGTTATTGAGTATCTTACTCCACCTTCCGTTCCTTCGGTTCACTCCGTTCGCCTCCGTCACTCTCAATGATAAATGAAATATTTCTGAATAGACGCGGATCCAAAACTTATTTCTCGGGCGGGGCGGGAAGCAACATTTGACTCATCCGGTTAAGTTGCCTAACCGGTTAAGTTACCTGTTGCCTTGTGTGTAATTCGATTTCTACGGTACGCGCTCGATTTCAATGATCAGAATAATGGTAGGTAGCTCTATCTACTTAGCAAAAAATTTTAAATCAAGCACACGAAAAATATTTCCTTCATCTGGACTATTTCCATACCAAATTTCATCTAAATCGGTTCAGTGGTTTAAGCGTCAAAATGTATTATACCTACGTACGTATACGTATACTTACCGTATTATTACGTAAACTAGCAGGGCTGAAAATGATACTTTGTGTATAGACTGAGATCCGGCTGCAGATTCGCATCGTTCATCGAGTATTGTAATAAAATCATGTTTTATATACAATCATAAAAGGGGCAATATGTTTTGGCCAGTCTGCCTATCAGATTTTGCCCGCAAGTATTTTTAATTAAATTAATATGAATCGACTTACTGGGAAAAAAAAATCTCACTTGTTATTGCAATGAAATACACTCTACTTTATAGAAATAGACGTAGAGAATTTGAAAAGCGATGGGTGCCTTTGCGCACTTGCCCGCAACCCCTTCGCAGCCAAGTGTAAGCAGGTAATATTTTGTTACGTTATTACGTTCATGGCGTATTGTCATCATTTATATATCAAATTAAAGCTATTTATTTTCTGTACATGATAAACTACCTCTGCCTATGCAAAAGTGCCCGCAGTCGGAGTTGCCAGCGTTTAAAGTTTGTTTAGAGTGAGAAAGACTTATCGCTCACCATCATTCGTTAGACGAGGATGGCAATAGCCTGCTCTACTGTCGTAACGAAGAATGCAGTAACTGACAAAAACCATTATTTTAGTTAATTTCTTGAAATGGCAACGTAAGCCATACACTATTCAATATTAACAAAAAAAAAAATGAAAAGCAAATTGGAAACTAAAATGTTATTAACATAAAATGTAGTAGTTGGTCTAATTACTGCATTTTATGTTCATAAAATGTTAGTTTCCAATTTGCTTTTAATTTTTTTTTGTCATTATTGCATGGTATGGCTTACGTTGCCAAATCAAGCAAATAACTAAAATAATACTTTTTGTCAATTCTATTAAATTCAATGCCATTCATTTATTTTTGCATAACAATAATGTACCCAACATTATAAGGTGTTAGTAATTACAATATTGAGCATTCCAAGTTTTACCAAGTTGGTGTGCAAGTATTACTGAGAATAACAATTGTTATTATATTTAAGTGATTATATAACTATTTATTTAATTACATTCATGCATATGGTTAGGTACACATATATCATAAAACTATATTAGGTTGATACAATTCATAACCATTAAATTATGTCAATATTATCATCAAAATATTCTTTCAACGTGTAATAGCACTTTTTTAAGAGTACATTAATGAGCTCATTTTTAAATTTTACCTTATTGTCTATGTCTTTGATATATGCTACTATACATTAACGCGGTTTTGCTTAGTACCACACATAGTTTACCTAGGTGTCGTTGACGTTCCCTCTTATTAATTAGGTTTATATTCTGCTTTACAAACATTGCGCTTTCATTTAATGAAATGAATATGCAAGGTAACGTAAGTATAGAATATTGAATATCATAAGGCCTGCATGATTCTCTTGACCTCAAACCGAACATTGTTCTTATGCAGCGTTTCTGCGCTTTAAACACCAGAAGAGTGGAGTTCCCCTAAAAAATAATGCCATCACGAAGAATCGAAGAGATATATCCATGGTAGGCAGTCATGAGCGCGTCTCTACTAGTAATAAACTTCAGTCTGTATAATCCATACGCAAACCGGCTGATGTTTTTGCAAATATGCTCAATAGGTATTTTCCAGTTCATTTATTGATCCAAATGTAGCCCTAGAAATTTAGTATATAAACATTCTTCGATTCTTACCCCCTGATAATTAATATTAAATGCTATAGGATTGTCATTATTTACTGGTCTTTGTTTGAAATTTATAATTTTCGTCTTCTCTAAATTATTTTTTAAATTATTTAATGTTAGCCAATGGATAATAGATATCAATGAGTCATTAATAGTAGATTGTAGTGATGTCAATGTCAAGTCAGAGAATAATACTGTGCATTCATCTGCAAATAATGTCGCTTTATGTTTAATACTTATTGGTAAGTCATTAAAAATAATAAAGAGCAGTGGGCCTAACACACTGTCCTGGGGCACTCCATATTTGACTCTTCTTACATCAGATTGATACACTTTTTCAATTTTTGTTCTTGTACATAGTCTTGTTATTTGCATGACCTGCTCTCTGTCAGTTAAATAAGCATTGCCCCTTATTTCATAGGAGTTAAGTTTTTATAATAAAATGTCGTGTCTTACGTGATCAAAAGCTTTTGTCATGTCCATAAATAGACCAACTACTGGCTGTTCCCTATCCATATTATGGATCACGGATCATAAAAAATCATAAGTAGCCATGTTTATATTTTTATTCTTCCTAAATCCATATTGCTGGGGGATCATTATAGATTCCTTTTCTAAGAAAGTATTGAGGCAGTTATAAATCACTTTTTCGTATATGTTTGCAAATATTGGTACTATTGCTACCGGCCTATAGTTACCTATGATTTGTTTTTCGCCCTTTTTGTACAGAAGTTTAATTATTGATTTTTTCAATTCATGAAATAAGATAAAACAGGTGCTATAGAACTAGTTACGTCTTTGACTATAGCTGTTATAATCCCATCGATATCAGAGCTTTTTGTATTCTTCAGTTCCATGATTATATTAAAAATGTCAATAGATGATATCGAATTCATAAAAAAATATTTGCACAATATGTCCAGGTGAATTATTACTAGGTTAAGAGTTACTTCCATTATCCACAATGTCCACATAATAGTCATTAAAAGCATTGCATATTCATTTGGAATTTATAATCAATTCACCAATATATTTTATCTCGTATATATACGAGATAAAATATATTGGTGAATTGAAATTAAAATTTAAACTTATTATTAATATATTAGTAATAAGTTTAAATTAGAATTTTTATTTTGAGCGCCATTAATAATTCTCCAACTTGTTTTTAATTTATTTTCATTTATTTTGATATAGTGATCATTTTGTGACCTTTGGGTTAATCTAATTATTTTCTTTAATTTAGAAGCATATGTTTTAAACTGTGTTTTGTTGCATGTTGTAGATTTTTTCTGAAATTTCCAAAGTAATTCCCTTTTTTTTACTATATAGTTTTATTCCTTTGGAAATCCATTTTTTTTAGTTGTAGGTACAATTTTAATTCTATGAATTGGAAAACATAGATCATATAGCAGCTTAAATAAGTTTATGAAGCAGTTAAATGCCTCATTTGCTTCAGTCTGTTCATATACTTGGAAAAAACTCAATTTAATAATATAATTTTTAAATTTATATCTATATTTTGAGGAAAAATCCCTTTTAAGTATAAACCAATGTTCTAATACCATACTAGCACTAATAGGCATTGTACAATTTGCGCAGAATGATTCGATATACTGAGTTCTACCAATTTACTTTTGCATCCCCGCAAGTTATGTTGAATATTGTCAATGCAAGTATTACTGGCATATCGAGTAGCTTGTTGGTATTCTGATTTTAAATTGAATGACCAAATAAAATTTTGAAATTCTAAGGAAAGTCCATTCTTTTTTAGTAAATTTATGTTGTAGTCACCACAGAGTATAACTTTCTGGTTTTTGTTCTTACAAACATAAGACAAGAGAGTGTGCATTTTTTCATAAAAACATTCAAGAGATAATGCTGATAAGCCTATATATACAGGCAATATAAATACCATAATTAATCAATTCAATTATAGAACATTCACATTTGTTTGCTATTGATAGATTGTCCATTTCTTGAACAGTTTTGTATTTAAGACCATTTTTTACTAAAATACATAATCCGCCATGTCGAGCCTCATAAAGGAAGCCGCTAAGCTCATGCTGGTTTCTTATCTAACCCCTCACATTTACAGTAGGTATACATATCACTAAACGTTCCGCCACCCATTAGACAGACACTCCGCCCTAGACAGCGCCCACTATTATCGGTACCTAATACTACTATTACACTCTCAACCAGTCCACTTTACCTTTGTCCCTGACAATCTTTTAAATTTAATGATAAAACTATTATATGATATACTTACCGAGATTCCTGACTGCAGCTTATCAGCAAATAGAGACTATTGCTTAGAGACTATTGTATTGACTTACTTGATTATGGCCGCCGGCGAATGGGGTACCTTGCGTTTGACGTTTACATTTTGAAATGCCAAGTGTGAGTCGAATGGTCCGGATTTTATGGACTGGAGAAAGTCCGTGCGAAGCCGAAGCGAGCCGCTAGTTTATTATAGTTACTACAATTGCAATTCATCTTGGAGAATGTAAATAGTTTGGTCTAACTAATACATTTTATGTTAATAACATTTTAGTTTCCAATTTGCTTTTCATTTTTTTTTGTTAATATTGAATAGGTAGTGTATGGCTTACGTTGCCATTTCAAGAAAATAACTAAAATAATGGTTTTTGTCAGTTACTGCATTCTTCGTTACGACAGTAGAGCAGGCTATTGCCATTCTCGTCTAACGAGTGATGTAGAGCGATAAGTCTTTCTCACTCTAAACAAACTTTAAACGCTGGCAACTCCGACTGCGGGCACTTTTGCATCGGCAGAGGTAGTTTATCATGTACAGAAAATAAATAGCTTTAATTTGATATATAAATGATGACAATACGCCATGAACGTAATAACGTAACAAAATATTACCTGCTTACACTTGGCTGCGAAGGGGTTGCGGGCAAGTGCGCAAAGGCACCCATCGCTTTTCAAATTCTCTACGTCTATTTCTATAAAGTAGAGTGTATTTCATTGCAATAACAAGTGAGATTTTTTTTCCCAGTAAGTCGATTCATATTAATTTAATTAAAAATACTTGCGGGCAAAATCTGATAGGCAGACTGGCCAAAACATATTGCCCCTTTTATGATTGTATATAAAACATGATTTTATTACAATACTCGATGAACGATGCGAATGTGCAGCCGTATCTCAGTCTAGTAAGAGGCCTTAAAATTAAACCGTTTTACAAACAAATCTGTGAATTCAATTTATATATATTTTAAATGTAGATACAATAACCACATTTTAATAAAAAAAACGAAATTATACCTGATAGCGTACTGCACTGCTGTCATCAACTTTTCACTGCTCTGAGCCACAAAATCACAATTGGAATTTGCGAGAGTGTTCTTCAGCCAAGCTAAACCTTCACCGTCAGGGTCCACGATTAAAGGAGTAAAGCCACATTTTGGGGTCTCCAAATACTGAAAATAAAGTATATCGACGTCACAGCATAATAAGGGGGCATTACACTGAGAGAATTTAGATATTTATTTAGCGCTATGTACACAGCGACACGATCACAGGCCTCGCTCTTCCGTACACAACCATTACTTCACAGAGCGCAGGAGCTCAGGTCAAAATAAAGTAGAATATTCGTTCGTACATATGTTAGATTACGAACGCCATGACTATGGCAATACGAAAATGCTCGTTTTGGCATTTTTCCGCAACTTCAAGATTTATTTGCGGGATCATATTAAGACATATCCTTAAATTTCTTTATATCATCTACTAGAAAAACTCTTTGACTAGTGACACAATTTTAAGTTAAAAATGGATCGAAAGTGTCAGAGCTATTATAAGTAGATAAAAATGTTAAATACCTGGTCAACTAATACAGCGTTTTTAATAGCTGAAGTATCAGACGGAAGTCCATCGGCCTCCCATTTCAATTGCTTCTCAGTCGTGGACAGGAAGTTGATTATTGAGAAAGATGTATCACCAAAATCGATAAGAGTACTCCATTTTTTGATGTACTCCCTGCAAGTTAAACATTATGGACTTTCAAATACAATATAATTTTATCTTAGTTATAACATATACAAATAATTTAAATACATACCTAGCTTGAAGTTCGGTAACGTCAGGCAGATAAACAATATACGCAGCAGATAGCAACGAACGCTGAGTCAATTGTGAAATTTCTACAGATATGTTCTCCAACTGAAAATTAAACAATACAATTAAAAATATAGTATTAAAAAAAACGTATCTCAGTGACAAACATGTAGTGTATGACATAATAGCATTTTTGAGATAAAGTAACGGGAGGTTAGTGAAAAGACGTTTCAGAAGAAGGAAAACCTAACCTAAATAAAATTAACCCTTCATCACCTATCAACTACTTTTGTTACACAGCCATCTACCACACATCTGAGAAACAACGAAGTAAAATCAATGTTTCTTTGTCAGGTTTAGGGCGTAAATCTCACAATTGACAACGATTTTATTCCAATAAAATAGTCTGTAGGTGGTCATAACTCCAAAAACAAGTGGTAGATGATTAAGGGTTATTATATTAAATATTTTCCAAAACTGATATTAGAAATTAGTGTTATGTAAAGAAGCCACGAGCGGGAGGTTATTAGTTTATTACAAATCACTCTGTATAACAAACACTGTAAGATATCATACATCATTTTCCCACGCCGTGTACTCATGCGCAAGTTGATCCAGCAGATTGGTGGCGGCGGTGATGGTGTTTTTAGCGTTAGTCAACTTCAGCTCGAGGGCGGCCGCGTCCCTCGTGTGTTGTCCTAACTGAGTCTCGAGAGCGGCTACGCGCTCTTCTACTGTTGCCAGACCGGTCGATAGGGCTGTCATTTGTTGTTCTGCGTCGGTTAGGTTTCTGTTCAAGAGTGACCCGGTAAATATAATTTAAATAAAAGCTGAAGATTCATTACTTATTCAGGCCTCTCAATGTCATACCTGCCTTCGTAATTGACAACACAGCAACCCCAAAAATCTCATTTTGAAAAACACGCAGTTAAAGTTCAGTTGTTAAATAGGTTTACTATGAACCAAAACATAAAGTTATGTAGAAAATAACATACTTAGTGCATAATCAATTTAAAACTAAAAAAGAATAGAGGAAAAAAATAAAATTATGATTGATCACATTTTATTCCGGTCGCCAATAGGCCAAGCATACACAACAAGACATTTCTGCTTAACGCCAACATCAGCAATGACAAAAGGCCACTGCAGATGTTGGTGTAAAGCAGAAACAATAAACTGAGGTAATTATTTTGATAACTGCGAACAATATAATTGAAAACATTGTTACAAATAAAAATGTTGAAAAAGTCAAAGTGCGCGCTTGGCCATAAAAGGTAGTGGGCGAAAAATTAAAAATCTAGTAAAATATAACATTGTCGTATAATACAGTACTTGTGTAACTTGGCTTGGTGCGCCTGCAGCGGCTGCACGCGCTGCAGCGCTGCGGCGTAGTGCATGTTGGCGCGCACCCAGGCGGCCAGCGGCGCGCACGCAGCGCTGGCGCGCTTGGCGGTCGCCGCCTCGAACGAAGCGCCGCGAGCTTCTAACAGCTTCTGTACGCTGGCTAAAGCCGCTGGGCTGATTTGACTTGCGTCCATGCATCTGTTTTATTTATTCTGATGTTAATTGTTACTCATATTTATTACGGATATATCAACTGGTCAGGAAAGCCAGACGCCATTCGTCCAGACGAATTGTCGGCAACCACCTGGTGATTAGTCGGCAAAAATCGGCCTATTACTTTCATCTTATTTTTATTCATAATAAGCAAACCCTATAACCTGTAGTAATATAAATTTTAAAAATTAAGCTAATAACTTTCCAATTTGAAAATAATAATACATATATCCTATGATATCTTGGTCGTGATCTCAAACTAGGCAGAGTTTGTACTATGGCAACTAAACAACTGATAAACACAATTACATATTT
Organism: Herminia tarsipennalis; assembly: GCA_945859575.2. Taxonomy (NCBI): domain Eukaryota; kingdom Metazoa; phylum Arthropoda; class Insecta; order Lepidoptera; family Erebidae; genus Herminia; species Herminia tarsipennalis. The sequence continues at coordinate 29,040,781 of OX243830.2, forward strand.
CTAAATACATACATATTATAGATACATTACACCCAGACCCGCCGTGTGGTGCCGGCTTAAGAATAGTACCACCCCATCTCTTCCCGTGGGTGTCGCCAAGGCGACTAAGGGATTTCACTCCGGAGGACGGGCAGCAGCGTCCTCTGCGTACTTAAAGCCTTACTGCGATCGCCAACCCGCTCGCCAAGCGTGGCGATTATGGCAATTACCCCCAGGATCTACTGGGGAGACCCGTGCCCAGCAGTGGGCCATCATATGGGTTGATATGATGACACCCAGACACAGAATAAACCATCGTGTTCATCATACAAGGTTTTATCCTGGGTGGAGATCAAATCCACGACGTCCGGTTTAGCAATCAGGATCACTAACCACTTGACCAACAGGCCAGTTATAAAAAGTTCACCTTACTGATTGTTGGATGTTTCGACCGGTTTATACCGAATGTGGTCAGAAGATTGTCTTTTTTTTAACAAGGCTGGTAGAACCTGGTCGAAACCTTATACAATCCATATGGTAAATACTTATATGCTATCACTAAATTTGTAACAAAAAAATCATAAATAAAAAAAAAGACACTTTTTGAAACTGACTAGAGTGCTAGTCGGCTGACTAGCCAAATTTATAATAGGGGAAAAATATAAATAAGTGGAAAATATATAAATAAAGCTTTGATACACCCACCTTATGTCTTCTTTAACACCTCGCTTAGACAAGAAATTCTTCATAGAATGCCATGAAGTGTCAGCAATGCCCATTAGTCGCAGTACACCCTCCAGCACATCGCGTACTACCTCCGGTGGAGCCCTTAGCGATCGAACCTATAACGAATAGGTACCTACATAATATATACTAATATTATAAAGCTAAAGAGTTTGTTTGTTTGAACTCGATAATCTTAGGAACTACGGGTTCGAATTAAAAAAACATCCTTTACTATTGGGTGCCGAGCAGATCGCGCTACGACTAATAGGAGCAGAGCAGCAATGAAACATGTTGCAAAAACGGGAAAAATTGACGCATACAAAGTTGCGCGGGTCAGCTAGTACGTTTTATATTCTTCTATCCTATTATGAAAATAGGAAGAATAAAAATTACAAAACATTGGCTTATTAAAATGCTGTTAATTAACGGTTATGAATAATAATAATATCTTGGGACAACTCACACAATGCTATCTGATCCCAAACTAAGCAGAGCTTGTACTATGGCAACCAGACAACTGATAAACATACTTGGTGGGGAACGACCTCCTACGTAGCAGTCGGAAACACTCCCACCACGCCACTGAGGCAGTCAATATAGGAGGGGGGAGAGGGGATGTGAGTATTTAAAGGTCGTCTTATGTTTTCCAGTTATTTACGAGGTTTTGTTTATTAGCTTACCTCGCTTAGAGATTCTGGTCGTATGTCACCAACAGCATTTCGGGCCGCGGCAATGACTGGCTCCACAGCAGCTAATTCAGCTTCTATTTCCTTTTTCCTGAGCAAAATGTAATCATTGTGTAATTATATAAACATACATGCTAGTTTAATTAAAGCCACTATCGCTAAAAATATCAGACATGTAATTTTTATTGGTTTTTTTTTTATTACAAGTAGATCAATTGGTATAGGAAATAGGAAAGGGTTTCATCAACAAAAGTTTTTGTAACAATTTCCCATTTTCTATAATTTTCTCCAAGTTTTTGGTTTGGAGAAAAAAAATGTTTCATTTTCAATATACTAATAACCTCCTCGTGGCTCGTGGCTTCTTTATTATACACCATATATAACTTCGTAATATAATTTGTGACTGCAACCACCTACTTTTGTCACACAGCCATTCACCACACATCTGTGAGACCACGGAATAAAATCGATGTTTCTTACTCAGGTTTAGGGCCGATTTTACTCCAGTAAAATAGTAATCTGTAGGTGTTTAAGGTCATAAGTCTAAAAACAAGTTAGCAATGGTAGATGATAAAGGGTTAATATATTAAATATTTTCTTAAACTGATATTACAATACACCCTGTATAACACTAAATAACTTTATTTAGAAAGGTGTGGTCAAATTTCAGCAGCGGATAGGGTATGGTATCAGTATTAGGCATGGTGCCATAGCTGGTTGCATTATTATTACATAGTAATAGCATTCTTTTTGTCAAAATTCAGTAGTGAAAGGCGTATGGCATAAGAATTATACCTCTCCTGGTACAAAATTCGGTTGGATTACTATGGCATAGAACTTTTTAAGTCATACTTTTTTAAATTAATAACGTAATCATTCATAAATAAACGAATGAAAAAATAATAAATATTTTTTTACGGTACTCCGATTTTGATAAAATTAGGTATGTGCACTCAGTATCATGGGCACATTCAATCCTTGAATATGAGCACACCTTTCTGTTACACCCTGTATAAAGAAGCTACGACCGGGAGGTTCCTAGTATACTACAAATCATCATGTATAAGTTCGTTTTTTGTCATCTCACAAATCTTAGAGGTATTTGCATTGCTGATATCCTTCAACTGTAAAATACTGGTCAGTTAACCCAAGTTATGGTAAGACAATACTCACTGCGCCTGAAGCTTGTCATTCTCAATCTGAATGTTGGTCTTGAGCGTGTGCATCTCGTCCTTCTGCTGCGTGTTGGCGCGCACGGTGGCGCTGATCTGCTGCAGCGCGTGCGCCGCCTGCGCTTGCTTGTCGCGCAGCGCCGCGTCCTGCTGCGCCGCCTGCCGCTGCAGCCCCGCCACCGAGCTGCGCGCGCGCCGGAGCGCGTCTACACCCGCCTGACGACAATATAGCATCGCTCACTTATTGCAACACTCTCATAAAACAAAATCTTGATTTTTTGCGAAATTATGAAATATACAATGCTTGACGAGTATATTTTTTAGTGTAATAATGATAATCACGTTATGTCACATGTGGTCGCTAGATGGCGATACCTAAGTTTCGTAATGACACACTGTTGCTGGGCAGTATGTGTACATTTGAATATCGTTCTATCTCAGTTGCGCAAAAGTGTTTGCCGATACCCTCGAACGGTACTCAGCAGTAATATACATACATTCCAAAAATGTTGTTGTATTATTTTTTAAATATAAACTCAAAGTTTAAATTGGCCGTCTGTAAAATGGTATTTTATAGTTATGACGATCATGGAATAAGTGAGCGATTCATTCGCATCTATAAGCCTGATGATGATGACGCATAATTTATACCGTGAAACTGGCAGCTTTTTAAAAAAAGAGAAACTTTGCTTTTGTGCAGTTTGTTTTCTTTTTTAAATTTAGATTTTCCTTTACCATATAATATAAGTTATAATTATTATAAAAAAAAAACAATTTCAAAAATGTACAACTTACCGACAACATGACTTGTCTCTGCAAGAGAGCAGTTTTCTTCCTAGTGTTGATATTGTAGTAGGTTTTCACAAAGTTGACGTATCTACAGGGAGCGGATTTCCATTGTACGTCAATACTTTTGTGTATACTGACGAAACCGTTCACGGGTAAGGCATCCAATTGTTCTTTTGATGCATCAACAGCATTCTCTTTTAACAACCTAGAATTCATTCACAATTAACGTACAATTTCGAAATTGACCACAAACTTTAAGCGACTCTACTTGTTTCTATTAATTATGAATTTATAACCGTAATAATCTTCCTATTGTTGATATTGTAGTAGGTTGCAACTAGCAGCCCACTATGAATCAATAAAAGCTAAACTCGAATATGACCGCAGTCCGCAATACCAGTGGTGATAATTGTGTTAACCTTTTAATTCCCTAACATTAAAATACGTGTTCATATACAATTACATTATTATAATTAACAACTATTATATTACTGTTTAAAATGAATGATTTAATAAAGAATATTAATGTGATCTATTAAAAGTATTGGTAAAGATATTTCCGCTAGACACTGCTGCCACCTACCTGTCATTTTCAAATATAGAGTTATAAAAGCAAGATGGCAGCCGTGTCAACAAGGCTCAGTTGATGTAAGTTCGTTGTGGAGTGTAGTTCGATTAAGTGTCCGAGTGTGTAAAAGGGATACGTAAGACATTGTGTACTATCAAGTTGGTGGGCTTATTTCCTGCTAGTCTTATGTTGCATGATATTCTGTCCCGCTTAAAATATGAAAACAGCTGCAGTCCATCTCAGAATAAAAGCGGCCGTGACGGCACGCAACAATACAGTCGACTGCAGCTCGTCTATGAGGTAGAAAGGTACAAAAGTCTTTACGTTCAAGAATCACCTTTTATGCATAATATTCAATATTTTATAGGTGTTAGGTCTAAGCCATATGCCGTCTTGAGAGTACCACAGTAGTGTCAGTTATTCTTCCGTGAAATAGTGATGTTAACACATCACTGTGTTTCTGTTGAAGGGCACTGTAGTAAGTGTAATTACTGAGGAAATAAGACGTACGAACTAATGTTGCAGCGCCAAACAAGGATTGGGGTGTCACTGATACTGTTATGTTACTCACAACCTGCTCCTTTCATTATTTAGTGTATTATCACTCTACACTACATGCATATTAACTTTATGAATTAATTATCAATAGGTGTAATACAAACTTCAAATAAATGCACTTTGGAAACTAAATAACATAATAATACATACATAATAAAATAAAGTGCAAAAAATACTACCTTCACGACAAAGTGCAACGGTGACATAATGAACTCTAAGTGCATGGTGAGTCGCGTTTGTCGGTACCTCTGCACGAGCAAGCGCGGGAATTCGCGCAACGTCTCGTCCGACCAACGTTCTATCCACACTATGTTGCCATCGTTGTAAAGTAGAGGGTAGTTTTCCATCAATTCTGAGAGATTTTCTTGGTTTTTGTCTAGGCATACTATGATTCCAAGGTTTTCTTTTATGTCTGTAAATATTGTGTTAGTAAATAAATGTTGGATTTAGTTCTAATAATTATCTATACTAAAGGAAAGATTTGTATTTTTGTATGTAACGAATAAACTTAAAAACTACTGAACCAATTTTAAAAATTCTTTCACCGTTGGAAAGCTATACTATCCCCGGGTGACATAGGCTACTTTTTATCTCCGTATTCCCACGGGAACGGGAACTACGCGGGTGAAACCGAGCGGCGTACCCTAGAATTACATATAAATTTAACATTTTCTAGCGTATACCAGGAAAGCGGTAGTAACAGGTCGATAAGTACAGTACGATCAACGTAACTAGGCCGTTCTGAAGTTAGCCAACAGTGAAGTTCGCGCAGGTACAGTCGCTAAGAAAATAATAAACACGGAGCACGTTTATTTTATAATATATTGTTTTATTTTTTTTACTTTTGTTATTTATGCACAATATGTATACAACGGGTCTATTGAAATTGTTTAATATATTATCTAAATAATCCTGTGAATCATTTATGGGTAAAGAGGTACCTTATTTATTATCCGACGTTTAGACCGTATTGCAACGATCGAACAATCATGGTCACGGGTAGACAGATGCAGCTCAGAGTCGCCCTCGGTATGAACTTATATAATGTCACGTATATAATGTAAGCGTTTTCATGGTAACCACCTGCTTTTCTGTTTCATGAAAATTGTGTATGCAGCGCTTGATCACACCTTGGTCAAAATTATCCAGTCCCGTGATTGGTTTACCCCTGTTTCTTGATTTCCCAGGCGTGCGAAAAATAGAAAGCCATTCATTAGATTTTCCTTCGGATAAAATCAGACGCATCGTCCTCTCGGATGTCCAGGTAGCCTTAGCTACTCTGCGCTGTACGGCGTTTATATCTGTAACACCTTCATCCTTTTCCTTCTTCATTAATTGAGCAACGTTAAATATAATTTTCCGTGCCTGTCGACGAAGGACGGTATTCCTTCTCGGCATGTTTAAAATTGTTCAAAAAGAACAAACAATAACAGCAAACAAAAACATTAATAAACTTATCAAGAATTAGTAACGAAAATAATAACAACTTTGTAACCGACTATACGGAGAGAAAGAGAGCAACGCGAACAACCAATGAGAGCCGACGAGTAACTGAGAGAGCGATAGCGTGCATCATCGCTAGAGATGCGCCTTTTCTATTCGCTTCGAAAGTTATAAACTTCATTTATGAAACAATTGTTCTATTTAAATCGATTAAAAATTAAAGGTAAAATTGTTTGTTCATTTTATTTTGGTCATATTCAAATTAAATCGTAAAGTACTAACATTCTTTTGAATATAAAAGCCTAAGATATTTATCTTTCGATAAATACAAAGTAAAATGTGTATATTTATATGAATACACAACTATTTTAATAAAATGAAGCCAACGTACTCTGCGTGACAGACGCGGGGTAACAGCCATTTTTGTATGGAATTTTGTAGATAAAATGGGTAATTTCTATATTGGCTTATATTTCAAATATGTATTTCTTAGAAAGATGCATATTTTTTGTGTTGTAATAGGTATTTAGTTATGTTTGTAAAGAACCACAATAAAAAAGTACCATATGATACTGTGTTTGATAATCTATAGTATAGCAATAAATTAAAGACAATAAATCAATTTAAGCTACTTTTTATACCATTACTAGTTAAATATAAAAGAGTGATACGAATATAATTAATTATGAAAGTAATCGATAATCGAGTAATAACGTAAATGAAAAAGTGCACAACCAATATGTGCACCCTCATCTCTAGCTTAGTTACCGCCCGCGCACGCCGCAGTTTTGTCCCTAAAAAGCGCATCTGCGCAGCCTGTTGCGACTTACTTCAGTCCGGCCAAGATACGTTGATCGTACTGTAGCAGCTATATGTTATTATAACAAGTTTACAAAAAATACTACTAATACAGCTGTTTAACGAATACCCAAAAAGAAATAAATAGTAAGTTTAATTTTGTTTTGTTGTTGCCTTTAAGAATCTGCAGGCTACCAGCGCCAATCGCATTGAATTAAGAAATTGAATCTTAGATTCGTATCTCCTACCAAAGTTATAGACCATGTTTTAACGCCATCTACCGGAGTTACTGAGAACTTTCACGTACTTGAAAGCATGTTGTTCCCGCGCGTGGCGGGGACCAAGTGTGGCGGCAATGCAGCAAGGTCTCGCGCGCGTCTCATCGCCTCCAGCGCGCCCAGTGCTGATGTACTCGAAGCACCTGCTAGCACCAGCGCTATAGCACGTGTGCCTTCTGCCGCTGCTGATACAGCCTGAGTACAAGGTCCGTTATATTGCTTATGTTATCTTATACGTATGAATTATACATATAGACGGATCTAGAAATTCAGTTTGAGGGTGGGGAGCTAGAACCCAAGATTTTAGTTGACAGGCTTGATCCTGCCTGATAAGGTTTTATCAAAAAAATTTTGGGTCATTTACTCACAAAAATAATGTTGTCAATAGATCTTGTAAATTAAATAAATAAAGTGAACTTACATTTTTGAATATATTATTGAAGTGTGTTTCTTCCTTGATAACAAATAGCGTGGCGGGTAATGCAGCGGCGACGATATGTGCAGCCGCTAATCTGCCGACGCCTGCGCTTCCTATACAAACTAGCAACCCGCCATTGCTCTGAAAATACGAGAAAAGGGTTAATAATAATATCTTGAGACAACTCACACAACGCTATCTGATACCAAACTAAGCAGAGCTTGTGCTATGGTAACAAGACAACTAATAAACATACTTAAATATTTCTAAATACATACATATTATAGATAAATAACACCCAGACACAGAATAAACCATCGTGCTAATCACACAAAGTTTTATCCTAGGTGGCGATTGAACCCACGACCTCTTGCGTAGTAGTCGGATACACTCCCACCGCGCCACAGAGGCTGTCTATAAAATATATGTTAAAATTACATAAACTGTATAAGGAGTTTTATATAAATATGCACTAGTAGGTAGTTGAGTTTTATAGTTATGCAGTTAAACGGAGTCGCAAGTGTAATGCGCCGCTGGGCAGCACTGCCCAACCGTGTTTAATGGATCAGCTTAAACGAGGACGGTATCTATTTAAGTTCCCACAATAGGTAATCATTACGGAGTCGTGAAAATGAGCTGTCATCATTTTCACAGCTATGAATTTAATTTGCAAAATTATATGTAACACGTGTAGAATAAATACTTGAGATAACTCACAATTTAGAACGCAGATTTCTTCTTTTAGTGACGTATTAAGAAATGTATAAGAAACATAGAAATATTTATCTTACCGCTCTTGCCATCGCAGGACATAATACAGCTAACTCCGAACAAACCTCGGCACCAGTATCTCCGAATACGTTTTGCTCATGTTCCGACACTGGAAGGTTTTCAACCTATATTTATCTTACAGTTTATGAAAAAACACTATTTTTGAGATCATTGGAAGTGGGAGGTTTGCTGTAGGCCAACATTTATGGGATTTATCAATTTATCAACAACAAATATCACTAAGACTAGAGAGTAGACCAACACAAAAAATTTCATAATATTGTTCTAAATAATTAATTGGATTTTTAGATATGAAATAATATTAAAAAGATTTACTTACAACATTGATTAATAAGTTTTTGCGTCCTTTGATACCAGTCAGTATAGTCGGTGTGTTCTAAATAAACACCGTCTCCCTTGACTTTATATGAAAAGTACATAGTTTCACTGTTCACTTTCAAATGTTTCCTACATATAGAGTTGAACTCTGCTTTCTCTTCGTCTGATACTAGTCTATCTCTAAATATGAAGTTCACTTCAGCACCGACTGCCTGTTAAATAAGGTTGTGTTTAAGAGATTCCAAGGGATGTATAATAGGCGAATTGTGTAGTTTAAGTTATACATTTTGTATTTTTGTTTTCAAGGAAGTGTGAAGAACAAAGAATATTTATTAAGTAGACGTTGACGTAGCATCACTCGTACAAAATAAACTAAATCTGTAGGTACCGTCAGGAGGCGTAAGCATTGGATTTGCGTATTATTTTGCGTTAGTTGATTTCATAATTGGTTCTCAATTACTCTCAATATTCGTTGTTTATTGGAATATAATTTGTTGTTTGACTACACTAGACTGTGTATAATTGGTGAGCTTATCTTACTGTCTGTTGTGCTCACGACGCCTGCTGGCATTTGAAGGTTTAAAAAATAAATGAAATGTATTTACCATTAAAAGTTCATCCATGTTAGAAGGCGAGTACCATTTGACGTTCTCGCAGAGCTTCTTCAAATGTGATGCATTCCACTTGTAGTGTGAACGAGTATCAAATGTTTCTGTCACCTGTCACCCCATACAAGAAACATGAATTGGTACCGCTGATGGTATACTTTGTTTAATGTATTCATGAGAAGACAGCAAAGGGGAAAGTACGGCGGCCAAACATATTGGCCGTCTATTCTCATAAAATATCCTCTCTGAAGGCAACATTATCATAACTTAAACATTATGGGTTGTATTCGTAGAAATTCTTACCTCCTTATACATTGCTAGGAGTTTATCAGCCAGGTGAGCGATTTCATTATCCGGTATAGCTTTACCGATGCTGTTCTTCAAATAATTTGCTGATATTTCAGACAATTCGTCGTCGTCTGGTTCACTATAAAAACAAAAAATGTACAGGCTGAAATAATATACATCTATATATACTTACTAAACAAGATTTGTAAACCCACAGCTCAAAGCTCTGAACGGATTAGATCGTAATTTTGCACATAAAGGTCTTTTTCACACGTTTCGGTTTCAATCCGGTGCCGGCTACTCAGCGATGGATTGAAACCGGGTACCCAGCGCGAAGCGTTTGGCAATGTACGGTAGCTTACACACGTTCCGGCGTCCTATTGGTCCGGTCGCCATACATTTGCAGGATTGAAACCGGAACGTATGAAAATTGGACCTAATAGCTAATATGACGTAGGTATCCGCTAAAAATGAATTTTTGAAAATAAAACAACAGGTAGGAAACAGGAGTTACAGAAGTCAAACATATGAATGAATGCTGGTATAAAACTAGTGTATAGGTAGATGGATCCAGGGTTTTGTGTGGAAGTAGGTTTTGTCAAGAAAACCCTACAAATCTACACAAATCTATATGGATGGATTCAGATATTTTTGTTTAGGCTTTTTGCCCCTTCTCTCCTTCTGGATCGTCAGTGGTAGCTACTAAAATCGTATTAGCACCGCCTAAGCAAGGGTTTCTGTGGACGCGGAGCGGCCGTGAATTAACCAATGACAGTGCTTTATTTAATATTTAATCCTAAGTATGATTTCGAGTACTGTAATTGGTCAATTGAAGGCCCGCTGCATCAGTGGAAACGAACCCTTGTAGTCCTAGAAGTCCTTTTGACCACTGCATTATAACAATTTTGTCAAAGATAACTTTCTCACATCCTGTTTATAAATTAAATTAAAAAAACCTAATGAGTGTGGTAAGTAGGCTAGTAGAGAGTCTGGTGTCGACAGCGGCCATGTTGGTAGCTGTAGCGATCACGCGCAGCTGAGCCACGTGCCACCACTGCACGCCGCCGCCCTCCTCGTCGCTGCCGCGGGACCAGAAACCGCTGTGTTGGATCAGCTGGAAATGAACATTGTGGTGGTAGGTTGTTCATTTGTTAATATATATGTATATATAATATATATATATATATATATATATATATATATCAAAAAACCTATAGATCTCAATTGTATAATATTAATTCAGGTGTTCTGCAGGGTTCTATTATGTGTCCAATATTGTTCTTGATGTTTACGAATAACATAACCAATTATATAACACGCTCTAACATTGGTACACAACTTATTGTTTTTGCAGATGATACTAATGCAGTTGTGAGTGCAAACAATATTCAATCACTACATGCAAAAATAACCACGGCACTAGATTCCTTGCTATGCGAATAAATTAATCATTAGTCCCAATAAGTATATCATGTTATTCAAATCTATATCTCGTAATAACGATACTTTAGATATTAAACTAAATTAAAACAAAATAGATCTAGTACAGTCTATTAAATTTTGTGTATTCATATTGACAATTTGCTTAACTGGAAACATGAGTTGATCGCCATTGATGCGTCAATATCAAGAACTCTAAGAGATGAAGTCAGTATAATTCATTTAAAAACGGTATACTACGCTTTAATGGAGTCAAAGCTAAGGTACAGCATTCAATTTTGGGGTAATAGTTATAAATATAATTCTGAAAGAGCGTTTATACTTGAAAAAAGAGCAATAAGGTTCGCATTTCTCAGTGGGAAACATGTCGGGATCGGGAATATTTTCAAAGACTTTCAATTCTTACAGTACCGAGTCTTTACATATTGACAGTACTAAGTTATTTGGCCACTAAAACTAGTTCCTGATAATATTCTAATTTTAAGAAATGCTTTTTCTTGACTAATGTAAAATATTGTGTTATCATTGTAGTGTAATTATCTGTCCCGTGAAACTTCGTCTGCGTAAATTTTCCCCGTTTTTGCAACATTTCTCATTGTTGCTCCGCTCCTATTGGTCGTAGCGTGATGTTATATAGCCTATAACCTTACTCGATAAGTGGGTTATCCAACAGTGAAATATTTTTTCAATTCGGACCAGTCGTTCCTGAGATTATTGCGTTCAAATAAACTGTTCAGCTTTATAATATTAGTATAGCTTACCTGCAGTAAGAAGGAGTGTACGGCAGTAGAGCGCCACGCGTCGGCGCTGGCGCGGTGCAGCGCGCGCAGCAGCAGCGCGCCGCGCGCGCCTCGCCCTCCCCCGCCGCCGCTCCACGCCACGTTATTCTGTATAAACGGTCACATCTCTTCGAACTACTCACACACGCTCATACCATATACTCACTAGACCTTATACTATGCCAGTCAGACAACTGATTGACATATTTACATATCTCTAAAATTACACTGAAACACAGAGTACCTACATCACATAAAGATTTATCTCGGGTGGGAATCGAACCTCAGCCGTCGGGGTTACTAACCCGCAGGGGCCTGTCAGGTGTGAATATTTTGTGACAATCGCAACTCATTATGTGACCGCTCAAAATAGTCACTGACGTGTGAATTCCGTATATTAAACACCAAAAACTTTACACAAAATAGACAGCTGAAAAGAAATATTAAGGATGAAACCGACTCGCCCATTTTTTGTAAGCTAAGGAGTGAGAGAAGCGAAATGTCTCGTGATATCGCTACTTTTCCACCAAAGGCATATGTTTTGCACGGATTGTCAAATTTTAACTGAATTAATTTTATAAGCGTAATGGTTCACGACTTATTTGTGTAAAGTTATAATAAATAAATAAATTTAGGGGGAAATTGTAATCCGTTTTGCAAGAATTTAAAATAATGAATTACCTATTAAACCCTCTGCAGCAGAAGGACAGATACGCCAAATCCCGGAATAACAAAATCCCAGATTAGCAGGAGGACAGATTAGCATAAGGCAGAAGTACAGACACATACAGAAACAAAATAAAATTGAATAGTTAACTTCATAACAAAAAAAAAATAACATAGGTATAAGGAGAACAAAGAAGAATTAATTCGTTTTTGTAACTTTGGCCAAACGTATCAAACATTCTAATGCAGAAATTTTGTAAGTGATTAAACTCGTGATAACTTGATCAATTTGTTTATCCGTAAGTGTAGTAAGATGTGAACGTTTTTATCTCAGAACACACATATAACTAGAATCAGTCAGTAGTAAGTCAAAGCGTGTCTCCAATGAGCGTATTCAACGTCCGATCGCGGCCGCATGACGTCGCATGTACTACAACAAGAAATGCCTAATTGTGCAGTTATAAGTTGTAAAAACTCATCGAAGAATGTAGACCGCATCAAGGGAGATGTATACTTTCATCGCTAAGTAATTTTGTTGCTCCATAAGCTGAAATTAATTTTAAAATTATTTATTTACTTTTTTGAGTAATACTACTACGATAAATTCTCATTGGCGTATTTTTACTCTATTTATATTGCAGTTTCAATTGATGTCATCATGTGATATGTACGCAATGAAATTCAAACGATTAAACAACACAACAACAAATAAATGTCGTGGTACAGGGGATTTTGTCGTTTTTCTACAAGTAGTGATGTTATGTTTAGGCACTTTAAATCGATTTCTTCAATCGCGAATTGATAGCGCTCGCTTTCATATAGCAGTTATCCTCCGGTTATCCGGAGGAACGAGAATGCATTTTTGTAATAACTACATTAGGCACCTATATTGTTATGTTTAAGGACAAAGGTGCTTTAGTGTATCCCTCAAAGGATTCTATACAAGTATGCAAAGTTGCTGAAATAGTTATAAGATTAATAATAAATAAATCACACAATTTTAAGTTCAAATTTTAATTTTAACTTTTTTTTTATTATAAGTAATATTTTTAATTGCATAACTATCCATCAGTTTGATCAAGCACCTACTGAAAACCATTTAGTTAATCTAATACAGGCTATAGCTGATGAATACATTGATATACGTTTACATAATTTAACAAGAAATTTAAAAACCACAACTACGAAAAGACAAATATATAATAAACTCGTCCTTTTTCAAGGTCAATAATTTAGTAATTATGAGGTATTCAATTCAGTTTTATCAAAATCAACATTTATTTAGATTAATTATTTTATAAAATTGTACAGAAAGGGTTTGGAGCGTTTAAAAAAAAAGTAAAAGTACGAAATTAAATAATAGCGCAAACAACGTAACCCCAATTGGTTACGTTGTTCGCGCGATTATTTAATTTCGTACTTTTTATAACTAAATTTTGAAGTCGTATAGCACAGTGATATTACATTTGAACGTATCCGTGCTTCAGAGGGCACGTAAAAAGTCGGTTCAGGCTGTTATCATCTCGCTAACAGTCCTTAGGTCATGTCATAATGGGTGATCTGAATAATTCTGACACAAGGTTGGCCACTCAAAAAGAAAGATTGTCAATTTTATAATGAAAGTTGATTCTGTGATACTGATAACTTTGATCTCAATATAAGGTTCAGTACGTAACTACCAACTGTGTTCGTACGTTTTCATTTTCTAGAAAATTGATTGTGAATTATTCCCGATTTGTGGTAATTTTGTGCAATCTAGGTATGTAATGTTAAATAGTTCAATCCTTTATGTATGTAAGTATGTGTAAGACCTATTTACGGCATTTAAACACAATGTATTATTAGTTTACTCTGAGAAGGCTGATTCTGTGATATTCAAAAAATCAAAAGCGTTAAAAACAGGTAAGTTTTGGCTTAGTGTAAAAATTATATTGATCCTACATAATCTTCCCTACAATTGATTAGATAGGTAGGTATATAAAATTATTAAAAATAAATAAATGCATATATCGTTTAATTTTACGCATGTTATTATTTTTATTTATAAGAATAATCCTCTTGATAATCTTAAAAATGCAAAGTTCCCTTTCATTCAAAGTGTAAATATAATGTAGTTAGTAAGATAAATAATCTTGTGTTAACTTGTTGGAATTAAAAACAGCAGATACTTTTTTAATATAGCATAAACAAAAGAAAAAAAATATTAATACATTATAACGAAGGAATTTTGTTAATTATTTCATAATTTTCTTGAAATAAAGCATAAAAATTGCGTGAGTGAAAATACAACGCAATTGCCCCAGTTGACCTTAATCATTTTCTTTTAAATAAAAAAAGTTTAAATTCAATAATTCAAAACAGCAGTATCGAATCGAATTGGTCGATTTAAAATCGATACCCTGTTGGATGAATGATGTCTTGCGATTGAAACGATTCTGTTTATGGTAGGTTCGTCACTAAAACGCTCGCGTGACGTCATGCGCGGTGGGTATAAAGTGGCACGCTCTGTTTTCATACTGTATCTTTGGTTTTTATGGTTTACTATTGCCGGTCAACTTCAGATCTTGAAAATATGCTTCTTTTTTTAACAGCTGAACAAACAGGAAGAATGAAGGTTTCGCAGGTATTTTTGTGTTAATCCTCCGATGCCATCCCTCAACACCATTGGTTGTTCTAAATTTTTCTTTGTGACAGCTAAGAATGTCCTTTGTTATTTTGAGGATCCACTGGTTATTGAAATACTTTTGAAACACGTTAAATTCTGGTTTTTCAAGTCACATTTCACTATTTATGACGATTAAAAGTGGTGTATAGAGAAAGAGGTCACAATTGATAATAAGGTTAATGTATATTATATGAACACGACAGTACATTATCTGCCTTTATGCTAATCTGTCCTCCTGCTAATCTGGGATTTTGCTATTCCGGGATTTTGCGTATCTGTCCTTCTGCTGCAGAGGGCTATTAAACACGCCGTATGTCGTAAACGATATTGCTAAAGTGAAAATTACAAACAACTCACCCTTTTCAACTCAGCTATAATGTCAGCAGGCTCCAAAATTGGAGTACAATCTATTGTTATCAACGTTGAAATGCACTCTCTTGCTAAATATTCCGCCAGAATACTGTAGATAACATAAAAAAGCTGGTAAATGATGCTAAACATATTTCTTTAAATTATCTAACAAATTTCGAAGATCTGATCTACTTTTTTTAATTTGTTTTATTTTTATATTCAACTTATCAAGCGAAATATTTATATTTCTGTTATGTGAAGTAAGACCTATACTCGAGAGCGTCAGGTAATATGGAACATACAGAATTTGTTGTTAGAAAATTAAAAAAACCAGGCAAGAGCATCGTCGGTATTGTGATATAAAAAAATCCGATATGAAGAGCGTATATACATAATACTTTACTACTTTACTTTGTTGAGAAACTACTTTTGTACTACGTTACTACTACGTTACTACTTTGTTGAGAAACGCAGTTTTTCGGCAATAACTCAATGACGGTATATCCGATCTTGTCAAAAATTTTTTAGTCACGCGGTTTAAAGGGGGGAAGGAAAAAGGGAGGGAGGGGACAATATATGCAACTTTCGGAGCGATTATTTCCAAAAGTGTTTTTAAATGACCTGTCGAATGATCTGCAACATGCTAATGTTTGGTGAAAAATATTTTTTTCAGCTTTTGTCACATGTATGGAGTGCCCCTCCCCCTAAAATATTTGTAGTAAGTAGCGACTTTGACAAGACACAAGACACATATACACCAAATTTCATCAACATTCATTGTGTGGTCTTTGAGTACAATGCCTGTGACATACGGACGAACAGACAGACTAGAAAAACTATAAGGGATCCGTTTTTGCCATTTTGGCTACGGAACCCTAAAAATTGGCATTTGGTTCTAGCCAAAGAACAAGGCAATAAAAACACGCGGCCACTATACACGATGATTTACATGGCTTTACCCTTGCGAACTTGGCATTAAATGTAGAATCATTCTATTCTAAATTTTGTCTGACGTTTATAAGCGTTGCATTTGTAACCTATATGAAAGTTTTTTTGTCATTTTTTTTTTTAACAAACTCGTACTTTTTAGCACTAGCGTCAGGTCCCACAATGAGCAGATGTGCGGTGTCGGACATGAGACAAGCGCGCACCGCGGGCTCGCTCGCACACAAACGTCGCGACATCAGCAAATTGTCTGACACCCATTCTATTAGTGGAGCCGCTATTGTGACTGGTGGTCCCAGAATTGATGACATCTGCAACACAAAACCCACTTATTACCTATATGTCATCATGATCAACCTGTATCGGTCCATTCAGTGCCGTAACTAGTAATTATGCGGCCGGTTCAAGCTAACATAACTGTGCCCTTGATATTGGTCCTGATGGTAATTTCTGCAGCTTGTGGCTAAGCACCGCTGGCACCGCCCGAGTTACGGCATTGGGTCCACTGCTGGATATAAGCCTCTCCCAATTTACGCTAAAACATTCAGCTTTGTCTTTCGCACCCAATCTATCCCAGTGACATTCTTTAAATCGATCTAATTCGCATTAAGAGATAATTATTTTGTAATAAAAATACATAATTAAATGTAGCACAGACAAGGCAAAAACAGCGAAAGATTTATAATTTATAATTTTAACGGAACAAAAAACTGGGTATATCCATCAGATCCAGTATATTATTGTATAGTTAACTTCAAATATTATTTTGTTATTAGATTTTCCCGCGGCTTCGCCGGCAGGGATATCAGATAATTTTGCGTGAAGAGTCAAACATAAAGATCGACGATCAATATATGGATAGCCATCCTCACACACTTTCAAGCTTATAATGTTTTAAAAGTAATTTTACCTCCTCATGGAAACTATCAACCGCCTTTTCTTTCAATACGTCGATAACGCTCCGTTCAATAGCGAGGTAGACCATTTCTTCTGGCGTGGTTCGTGTAGAATTTATTGTGGAATCTTGAGTTATATAATCAAACTGTGTTAATATCTTCTTTACCTGCAAAGCATACCTTTACCTGTAAAACTAATATCTAAGGACTTGTTATACGTGCTAAATCCAAGTCATAATAACTTAAAAATATTAAATGTATAAACGGAAAATTCACCTAAGTGAATAATCGCGAGTTCGAGTCTAACCGAGACTTCGAGTCTCGGTTTCGACTCTCTCTCTATTATTAGGGATCCATCCCTACGCCGATAACCACTCGGGCACTGATCCCATGCCCGAGATATCGAATATTTCCATAAGTTACTATTTGAAGGTAATCGTGGCGCCATCTACTGCTTCCCTAAGGAACTTCTTCGGCTCTGTGAGGTTCGTTGCAAAAACCATTTAAACACAGATTTGTGATGGATGACTAGTGGTCGGCATAGGTAGTACAATTCTGCGGGATTCGTCAAACGTGCCATAACGTGGACATACCACCTCATCTCTAGGAATACCTCTCCTAGGATTTTAAGATTCACCTTCATCTAATGTCCCCAAACTATTACCCTAAAAATGTCCATACTATATTTAGCTAAATATTTAGTGCTACTCGTATAAAAATAATAATAAAGGTCATCGCTCATCAAAGCCGCCTGGTACCTGGTTAATACACTGCACTACGCTCACGCGTACGCACGCACGCTTATGGTACCTACTACGGTGATGACGTTGGGACGGAATATTACTCTTTTAAACATATTAAATGATAAAAAAATAATAATAAAAATGTGTGGCACTCGGGGACTGCCGCGGTAAAGCTATTGCATAGCATTTTTATCAACTTAAGTAATAAAAAAAAAATAAAAAAATTAATAATGTTTTTTTTTATTTTGAATTATAAAAAAAACAATGTTTTTAATTTTTTTTTTCTTTAATTTTTTTTTTAAAAAGCATAAAAAAAATTTAGTTTTTTTTTATTATAAAATATTTTTCTTTTTTTTTTCTTTTTAAATTTAAAAAAAAAGTAATTAAAAGTTTGCTATTCATCGATAGATGGCAAAACTAAAAAGTGTCACCGCTGTGCCCGTCGGAGTGGGGAGCGTGAGGTTTTTTCGTTACGGAATTTCTGGATTCGGTCCCCGCGCTCAAGACCCGCGATAGAAGCTATGCAATAGCTTAATAATTTCTTGGGAAGTACTCTAACCTGTATTCGTAGTAACTTACCATGCTAACGTTGTATACTTTGAGTGCAAGATCAGATTTGTGTTCAGAGAGCCATTGTACGCATTTTCTCACAGCTTGGTGTAACAAAGGAAGCGCTATTTTCGCATTTTCATTATCGTAGTCAGCCCTCTCCATCCAATTTGACAATACATCCAAATCGCAAGTCACATCGTCACTGTAATCATAAATTCATTATTTTGTATACATAGCTTTCCTAAACATTTAGAGTAAAGGAACACTTACCAAATATCTTTTATTTAATGGAACCTCACACATATAGGAATACCCAGAATCATTTTTCTCCATAGGTAATTTAACCTTTTTTTAAAGTAATATTTGTACTCAACTGTGGTATTATTAAACAGCCAAAAATAAATAATTTCGCGGAACCCTGGTGACTATTCTACGAAATCCCTTGGTTCCCGAAACCCACTTTAGGAATCGCTGTTCCAAACTGCGGCACAGATTTTGATGCGGTTTTCACTATCATTCAGATAATTTCTTCCGGATGGTTTATTTGTTATAATGCTAAATTAATGCTGCCCGCAAACCTTCGGTTTTCTGATTAGGATTCCTGATCAGGAACGCGGATACGTCCAGTTTATGTCAGGTTAAGTTTTTTCTGAACGGAAAAAATAAAAACGTGTGCGCTTTGTGGAACATTTTGTATGTAAGCAGATCATTCAGGTTTTCAAATCTAAAATCCTGATTAGGAAACCTATTCAGGAAACCGGACGTCTGCGGCCAGTGTATATAGCTTGTGGGGATAAGCACGTTCGAAAACGTGGGCTGTTAATACTAACAAGATATATAATAGAAAAGAACGTACACGCACGTACTCGTATACGTATATACAGGGTGCTTTGAAAATAGTTAATATATTAACTCTTAATCACCTACCATTTGTTTTTAGGCCTTAACCACCTACAGACTATTTTACTGGAGTAAAGTCGTTGTTTATTGTGAGGTTTAGTCCCTCAACTTTAACCCTTTACTACGGGGTCTCTCATATGTGTAGTAAATGGTTATGTGACAAAAGTAGGTGGTGAAGGGTTAATTTGTATTTTTTTTTTTTTCAAATATAATATTACAAAGCTATTTAGTGTAATGTAAAGAAATCAAGAGCGGGAGGTCATTAGTATATAAAAACACCTGTATAATAGAAAAGAACGTATACGCACGTACTCGTATACGTATATATTTGCATACACACTCAACAAACCTCAGCAGTATGATCCCCATACGCGACACGGTAGCAGGTGATGCGTGTTCCAAACTATGCGTCTCGAACAAGAAGTTGACGTTAGTACCAAACTGTATGCGCCACCCGGACGGAAGCGTGAGCAGTCTATTGTCGTCTAGGACAGAGTTGAGAGCTTCTATCCATTCGGGGTCGATGTCACCATCACATACCACCCATGACCACACATCTGTGAGAAAACTGCTCATTACAGTCTTAAAGTCACAGTAGTCATCCTATATAAAAACTATTTTCAGAAATTGTACCGACTTTAAATTTAAGATCAAGGGAAAAATTAAACACATCACCGATTAATGTCAAATTTCACTGACTCCTATGTTTGAGTTTTGGTGTCTTTTAACCTAAGACAAAATTTATATCCGCTCTTTACTACTTTCCCAGAAAAAATGCAGTCTAATAACGAAAACTCCATCTAAATCGGATCAGTAGTTTTTGAGAAAATCGAGAACATACGTTTAAATTATCTTATTTAAGTACCTATAATATAATAATCCTGTTACGAAAAAAATAGCTCGAATGTTCGAGAAGTAAAGTACACACTTTTCTGGATCGTGGAATCTAATATATAAAATTCTCCTGTCACGGGGTGCGTAATCGAACTCCTCCGAAACGGCTCGACCGATTTTGATGAAATTTTGTGTGCATATTGGGTAGGTCTGAGAATCGGACAACATCTATTTTTCATCCCCCTAAGAGTTTGTTTGTTTGTTTGTACGCGATGATCTCAGGAACTACTGGGCCGCACTGAAAAAATATTTTACTGTTGGATAGCCGATTTATTGAGAAAGGCTATAGGCTATATAACATCACGCTAAGACCTATAGGAGCTGAGCAGCAATGATAAATGTTGCAAAAACGGGTAAAATTTACGCAGACGAAGTTGCGCGGGTCAGCTTATCCGGTATCTATGATAATCGGCCAACATCTATTTTTCA
Source organism: Herminia tarsipennalis (assembly GCA_945859575.2). NCBI lineage: Eukaryota > Metazoa > Arthropoda > Insecta > Lepidoptera > Erebidae > Herminia > Herminia tarsipennalis. The sequence continues at coordinate 29,061,462 of OX243830.2, forward strand.
TACCCCTAAGAGTTTGTTTGTTTCAATGCGATAATCTCAGGAACTACTGGGCTGCACTGAAAAAATATTTTACTGTTGGATAGCCCATTTATCGGGGAAGGCTATAGGTTATAATATCACGCTACGACCAATAGGAGCGGAGCAGCAATGAAAAATGTTGTAAAAAAAGAAAAAAAAAAAAAAAGAAAAAGAAAAAAGGGAAAATTTACGCAGACGAAGTTGCGCGGGACAGCTAGTTTTTGTATAAAAAGGCGGCCCCGCAACGCGAGTCAATTAAGTTGTTGAATACCAACTCAAGCTACTACATCGAGGCGATAGTTTATGACTAGTGTACAGTGATTTAGTGTTTAGTGTTGATCAGTGGACATTGTAGTAGTGTTCTTTGTGGAATAATAATAATAAATATGTCATTGCGAAATTTGGCATTTAATTCGAACCTATCATCCTGACACGTAACAGTACTAACCGGATGGTTGATTAGATATTTCCAGTGCGGTGGAGGATATAACGCCGTCGGTCCACTGACGCGTATCATGGTCGATGTTACCAAGCAGCCATTCGCGACTCATCGCCTTCGGGCATATTACGTATTCCACCACGTTCTTGCCTTGGTGAATAAGAGCCTGTAAAAACAAATTTGGAAATATAAGTGTACATTTTTTCAAATGTTTTTAAAACCCCCGCGTTATAGTACCTTTGTATCCTATGTCACTTTGTATCTACACTATATCAAGTCCTCGAGGACTTGGAACAAAAATTTGTGGATCATACATAATAGTGTTCCGTATGGGAATCGAACCCACAATATCTAGTGTAGTAGTCGTAAGTACTTCCATTGCATCACAGAGGCAGTTAAAATGTGTCAGGCAATCAGTCACATGGCGAAAATTCGTCTTAAATTGATAGGAATGTATTGAAGCGGGAAACGGAAAACTTACCGACTTAGCTATTTATAAAAGTATATACCCAACAATCAAAATATAACTATAAGCAAAAATAATAAGCATATATGTAATTGCATTATAGCAGATTCTTTTACTTATATACTTTTACTTATAATAGCATTTGACAACTCATAACATACTCAAGAGCATTCGTTTTTGTTATCTCAGTCCTATAGTTTCCTACAAAACTGACTTATAATCTTATAGCATACTTGAAGTTGCTTTTAAGTGTAGTCTTACAACTATCTTGAGAGCTTTATTTTGCTTGTTGGGTAATGAGGTGAGCTCTTTTTACGTACCGATTTCAACAAACGCCTAATAGTAGTCTTGCCAGAGCCTGGTGGACCAACTATCACCACTCCCATACGTTGTTGTAGTTGCTCGTATAACTCCACACACTTTTGTATCTGAAATATGACTCATTGGATAAGCACTATTTATCCGTCGATACATTTTAGACCAATGGTTCGTAACCAGTGGTCCACAGGAATCAAATAATTGTCTGCAAACAATATCAAATTTCTCGTGCAATCAAAAAACAAATTGATTCAACATTTATTTATGTTACAAATATTTTCAATTAAAATAATGTAGAGTTTTTGGTTCAAGTTAAATTGGTTTAGTGCAGAGAACTCTTCAAATAAACACACATACATGTCATGGTGGTCCTTGCAAATAACAAAGAACTAAAAGAGGTACCTGATCAACAAAAGTTGGGTCTTAGACTGAAATACTTTTTCGGGCAGGGCTGTTGCTCTTTTGAGGGTAAATTCATAGAAAATATGTTCTTAATTTTTTAAAATAATTTTAAAAATTAAGAACTCCAAATTCATTCCTATTGTCATAAGGCAATCATTTCGATTGTCATATAGCAATCGGAATGATTTTTGAGTCAATTAATGCAAGTGTCAAGTATTTATTGTAGGTATAATTTAACTGCCCAAAGGCTCAGTTGACAGATTCAGCACGTTTTTCCACACGTTAAACGCGGAGCTGTGAAAAAGAAAGCAGCTCAGTTTGCGTCCATTTTCACAAATCACTATTTTTATTTTACCTGTAATTTGTTGTGTACAAGCTTCAGATTGTTTACAGTTGCATCGAGAGCGGTGTTGATTGGGTCTGAATCGGATTCTTCTACGGGCACGTCGTTGAACACCAGGGACAATATATTTTCAAATCTGCCATAAGAATACATTTGTATAGGTATATTTTTATAGAGCAGTTGACGTAGTTTATTTTTATGATATAGTCAAACTGTCTTAAAATGTTTTGGAAAAATAACTTTATACACTATTGACCTTTTCTTGAATATATTATCGAAACAAATAATAATAATAGTATCTTGGGGCAAACTCACACAACGCTATCTAATCCCAAACTAAGCAGAGCTTGTACTATGGCAACCAGACAACTGATAAACATACATAAATATTTTTAAACACATACATATTATAGATAAATAACACCCAGACACAGAATAAAACATCGTGCTCATCACACAAAGTTTTATCCTGGGTGGGGATCGAACTCAAACACCTCAGTCGGACACACCCCCACCGCGCCACAGAGGTAAATACTTAGAAGTTAATGATCAAACTTATGATCTTATACAATTGACTATTATAAGCTCTCCCACTAAAGCGTTGAACCCAATGCTTTAATGGGATGGTTGCAGGATGAAGCTAGAGCCGCCCCCCTGTCCAAGCCAGCAGTGTAAGTCACCTGTCAGCATCATGTCGTGTAAGCTTGGACACGTTGTTGAGTGCGAGCACGCGGCGCGCACGGGCGCGGCGCGCGCACGTGCTCGCGGGGCGCGAACCGCCCTGCATTGCGCTCGCGCAGCTGCCCACCGCCGCCTTCAGCGCTCGCAGGCCCCAGTCGTAGTGACGCTGATCGCTCAGGAGGGAACTGATACAATATCATAACGTCAAGAACAACACATTTTGCTTAAAATTTTTATTTAATCGACTAATGCGGGTATTATATGCGATCATCTTAAGCTAAACTGAGTTTGAGCACTTGCTTCTGGATTGTAGACATGCAAGTAAGCGGATGAGCGATCGCGGAGTGATTCGTTATCACAAGTATGTAATGAAACGATATCTAACACAACTACTAGTCGCTGAAAAAGTCCAAAGTGAAAGAGACCAAGGGTTGCTCGGAAACTTTTGGCTCGTAGCAACTGACGCATCCGCTAGCCGTCCATCACCAAATATGCGTCAACCCTAAAAAGCTTTCGGCTCCCAGCAATTAAAGCCATTAGCCGTCCGTCCATCGTCAAATATGCGTTAACAACCCGGTAACAGGTACACTTATTCCCACCACATTATTCTCGTGCACTCAAATTTCAAGTAGTAATTGTACAGTACATATTATACTTATCTGTAGGTACTGATTGTATACGAACCTAGCAAGTGTAAACACATTATTGAGATCAGTAGCCAGTAGTTGCGAATCGGGCACACAGTTAGCAGCAAGTAAGTGAGCAGCCACTTCAGTATGTGGCGGCTGTAACATCGCGATGGGTCGCAGAAGTCGTTCTAGTGCGGCAGGTAACGCGCGGCGGCCGCCGTAGCCGCGACCCGCTGGGTTTAATGTAGCTGCTACTCCGCACCACTCTGATACTGCGATCTATATAATACCACAGATTACTTAAGCGGCGGTAGCTTAATGGCTAATAAGGCATCGGTCTCGCAATCCTGAGGTCACGGGTTCGAATCCTACCCATTATACTACCGACGTGAACCCACTCTTATTACAAGCCATTGAGCTTAGCTGGAACGGTTAATAGAATTGAAATACCTATACTATGTCTTCTTATTAAAAACTCTACACTTATTCCTACAGACATCACGAGGCCTATATTGATACAAATTACACTTGAATAACAATAAGATAAACCTATAAACTATACTTAATTTCTGGTGCCGTTGTAGGTAAGCGTTTTACTAAAGTGGACTGCCTAGAGACGCAGTGGGTGTGATTCTCAACATAGAACACCACTTTAGGGCCATTTAAGTATTCCGTAAACACCAATGCGGTGGGGGGGGGGGGTTGGATGATGCTTAAGTCAGCAATATTTGTATAAATTATTGTAGATCGGGTGTATATTCAGTTCAGAGAAATGAAACCCCTTCCCCTACATCGTCCAAAAAAAAACTTATAGTTTTCCAAGTCTGGGTGTACTTTCTGTATGTGATATAATATTTTTGTTTGTAAAGTCCCTGCGACATATGGATTATTCCGTAGTGCAGATGTATTTTTTATGGTTAAATCTTCTAACCTAAAGTTACTGAATAAATCTAAACATCATTCTCACATAATAGTAGGAAGATGCATTAAAAATGTACAAAAAAAAACATTTATGTATTTAAAATGTATATACGATGCAAATGTAAAAGTATATCGTTAATAATCGAAAATAAAAATTATAAACAATCACAAAAAGAATCTCTCCGGCGGGGAATCGAACCCCGGTCTCCCGCGTGACAGGCGGGGATACTTACCACTATACTACCGAAGACTTATTTGTCAACGTCGAAATAACTATTCTGTCTATAAGATAGGATTTTTACGATTATATTGCATGATGCAATTGACGTTTCTATTAACTAATAAAATGATAGGTACTGTGAATCATGTAATATTATACAATACCTAGTAAGCAATTATTTATTACATAGCAGTGTGACTGAAATAGAGCAGCTGATATTAAAATAATAATAGTTAACCTGATATCTATAATAGAACGATATGGTGATGTTAAATACCTACAATTTTTGATCTACCTTACCACCATCAGCTCAACGAAACAATATCATGCAATAAAGCCTAAGATATACCTAAATAAATATTCTTCTGTGGGTCCAATCACTGAATAAGAGAGGATTTGAGGGCTGTCTTCTACAACGCAGTAGACGTGTCCGTGTTCTTGGCCTCATCCATATAATATTTGATGCCTACAATGTCTTCTCTTACTGTAAAAACGCTAAGAAGAATGTTCTACTTACATGTTTTCCATTAAGAATGGCAGTAGGTTCGGTGCCAGGAGTTCGATCAGCGATAGCAGTTAGTAGTGAGGAGAACTGGTGCGACACAACAGCTAAAGTATGAGCGGCTAAACGGTTGAATTCATCGAAGCAACCCCAGGCTCCACAAAGAGCTACACCGCTTAGTAGGCGCCCCATACATTCAGAGTCCATAGCCTGAAATTTACAAAGTACATCATTTGAAATTATCTTTCATTATTAATTTATTTGTTTATCAGTTATTTTATTGCTATAGGACAGGCTATGCTTAGTTTTGGATCAGATGACCGTGTGTGAGTTGCGCTCTCTCTTTCGCTTGCGAAGAACCGACCGATAGTGTGAACTGGCCATCTTACACCTACACGGGGCGCCGACTACAAAAATGCACTTTTTATACCTACAGTTAATTCAGATTTAAGGCAAAAATTGTTAATTAAATTAATAACTATTAGGCAGGAAAAGTATAAAATATAATTTAATATTAGTCAAGAGGGCAGTCATGTCAATAGGTCGCAACCAAAACCCAGACAAACAAGCGCATACTGTATCATTTTGTTTCATCGCCACTGAACTAAAGAAAAGATGTGACCAATCGGCAATAAGGTCGCGTGGTGGCCGAGGCCTATATCCCAGAGGTAGGAAAGTTATACAATAATAATAATAATAAATTTTATACATAGAATGCCTTGCTAGAATGCATTCTGTATTACCTACCAACTAATAGAACTATGTTTACCCAGCTTCATATCAAACAAAGGACAGTTCTTGGAAAGTGACAACGGGACAGCACGGACAGTCTCTCTATTGTCTTCGAATGAAAGAACAATAAAAGGACAAGACATTGAACCTTACCTATTTGTTTCCTTTTCTAATTCAAACGACAATTGACTATCCTCAATAATAAGTATTATTTTTTCCAGTTTAAAATTACGTTTCTACATCTGTGCCAATGTGCGGCAAATTTACTTAGACTTAGGAATTAATATATGTACTTATCTTCTGTAGTTATAAACCTTAAACTCATAGTTACCTCATCACAGTTGAAGATTAGAACTAATCGACCGACTAGTCCTCCTAGTGCTTTGACAGATTCTGTTTTGCCAGTTCCTGCAGGACCAAATGGATTTCCCACTAAACCGAGATGTAGTGACTGAAAAGAGAGTTAAAAGTTATGTTAAATAAATTTAAAAAAAGGCTAATACTAATAATATTTATTTATTTTTCACCACAAACAAAGTTTCAGATTTTGGTTTCTTATTAAGAACAGATTAACATGTTACTATGTATAATTAGAGGTAGGTACTATAATTATTTGCGGAGACCCTTGCTAAATCATTGTAAATAACTTGTGTTAAGGGTGCTCGGCCCACAACTCTGAGTAATTGTACAATAGTAATATTAATTATGAAAGTAAAAATAAAGTATACGTAAACAAAAGTGAAAATATATTGCAGTATAGATAACAACATTTTGTCGTAAAAACAATGATATTATAAAAAAAAGTTTTGTAAAAAGTGCTTTTTACAGTTGAAATATCAAGAACATCAAGGTTTTTACATCGCAAGTCAAACAATGGTAGTACTTACATATACTACACAGGTCTGAGCAAATTACTTTGAGGTTTGCACTATATCAAGAATAACGTTGTATATACCTATGTAAGATTTCATTAATCTGTATCACCCATTAAAACACTTCTCAAAAATATAAGATGGTTTCAACAGAATCCATTGGGGTAGTTTTTGGATCATGTTAGATTTTTCAATAAATTAATTAATCAATCACTAAATAATTCATTAATCATTCTAGCAGTTCAAATACTGTTCACAATGTGATGTGAAATCATCATATTTTCAATAATAACCATGGATTACATACTACGCGACGCAATGAGCACGATAGCGCGAAGAACATAATACAACTTGAATGGCTAATAAAGTTTTCAATATTTTCATTTTCTTTTTTTAAATGATTTCTTGAAGTAAAAACCGTGTTGGGATGTCTGAGCTATGCACTATACTAAAAATAACATTATTTATTATCCATAAATTTCTTCTCACGGCCAAAAATATATTTTAATACTAATCCCTTACCCCATACAATAAACATTACTTTATTCAAAGAACTTCATAAGGTCTTTATCCTAGGTCGTGTTATCATCTACGCAATTGTTTACCTGTGTTAAAATGAAAAAGCAATCGTCTGCGAGTTCGGTGCGCACAAACTGTCCCGTGTTGACCCCCAGGTACTCGTATGAATATGATATTTGAGCTAATCCCATTTTTGCCACCACTTCTTTATTGCTTAACAAATAAAACCTGCAAAAAAAAACTCAATAGTGTTCAGACGCTTTTGAGAGTGATTATGAATTGCACGGGTTTTGTATAGATACAAATAAAATAAAGCCGAAGAGTTCGTTTATTTGAATGCTTTAATTTCCGAAGGTACTAAGCTGATTTCGATAAAGTTTCATTTGTCGGAAGTAGCTTGAAGTTTGAGGAAAGTTAAAGAGAGATAGAGAGGAGAGAGATAAAGACAGTATATTAATATTGCGGGCAAAAGCTAGTTAAATTATAAACGATTCACATACATAAAGGACTCTTGTAATTACTTAATTTTGATTTAGTTGTAGTAAATGTTATTTTAGTTGTTTGTATTTTTTAGTATAACAGTTTTTATTTTTAAATAATTAAGTATAGTTTTAGTTTCGGAGAGTAGGAGTATTTATTAAAATACTTTTTACTTTCTAGCCTGTGTTTCAGACACAGGTTTCAACCTAGTTCAGGCAAATACTCCACTGTGCTATTTGTTATCTATCTAATATAAAACAAGTATGCACCTAATTCTTGTATATATGTATAATCTGAATCTCGGCAACGGCTCCAACGATTTTCATAAAATTTTGTATGTAGGGGGTTTCGGGGGCGAAAAAAATCCGATCATCTAGGTACTTTACTTAAATGTAGGTACCTCCTAATAATAACTTAATTGTAACTTTACTTTCATGAATAAAGAACAATTTTTAAATTCCAATTTTAAGATCCAAGAGTAGAGCACGTGGAGCGGCCGCTCTATGCGCCAAGTGGTCAGGTACGCCAAAAAGTGAAAAACAAATGGCTAACCAATAAAATTTTCGGGAAGTGGAAACTTCGATCAAAGGCGAAGTATGACTTACCTTAACTGTTTCTGCCAAAGCCATTCGTTAGTCGATACAATGTTATTGTCTATCAATATTCTGATGACAGACAAATAGTGAGCGCATTGTAATATGAGTGCCTGACGTTTTCGACGTTCACTTTCATCATCTATTTCGGCTGCAGCATAATAAGAATTCTCTTTTTCAATATTAGCTTTTAATTTATGCAGTTCTTTAGATATTATAGCCTTTTCAGCTTGCTCTGTGAAACGTATGTTTTGAGCAAGGCAGAGAATTTGCGTCGGCAGCGAAAATGGATCTTGCTCTTGCAGCGAATTTGTAACTATGCATTTCAACGTCATGCTCTTTAGTGATACACGCATTTCAGTTTCGAGATTCTTCAACCAAACCTATAAATAGAAGATAACATTCTGTAGCATCAAAAGACTATTTAAAACCGTAACCCTTCTTCTTTCGCAGTCGGGTAAAATGTAGGTATAACTACTATAAAAAATATAATTATGTAGATCTCTAGAGAAGGATTCTCTTAACATTTGAATCACAATGTCTCTTGGTCTGTGTTTTAGACAGTTTCGGACTTATTTTACTAAGCCTATGTACTATTAGTAGGCGTTAAGCAATAGCTCAAGAGAGCCTAGATGGAATAAAAAAAATAATTTGGAGCTATTTGGCAGATTGAAACCTACAACCGCTAAGGGTACAAAAACCGACCGAGTTCGACGAAAGACGAAAAACGGTTTTTTGTCTTCCGTCGAATTGGATTTATTTATTTAAAAGCAGCGAGCAATAATCTTTACAATACGTTATAGTAAGTATATTAGTAACATACTTCGACCGCGCAGTCGATGTCAACAGGGTGATCCAACTGGAATATCTCTCCGTAATGGCTACATAGTGCCGTAATGGACATGTCTCCTGGGCCAAGACGTGCCCCAGTGATGCCTGGAAACAATTTCTTGAGATGTGTCTGTATAACCACTTCCCTTCCGTCAGCACCGCCGCGCGCTTGCCCCAGTAACTCCAACAAGTCGTCGTCACTTAAGAAATAGAGTCGAGGGAATATTGATCGTTTCTCCTGCGAAGGTAACACTTTCCAATGAGAAGGGCAAACTTTCATTCGATTCCTCGTTTATGATTTAAAACCGGTTTATGAATAACGCTGCACTTATTTTCAATGTCACTGCTTTGTTTATGTATATGTAGGCGTCATTCATAGTTGAATAACCGCGTTCGTACAAATATAGGCACACATATTTAATTGTGTGTGTGCGTCGAGGGAGAAACAGAATTTTCGTAATGGAATTCTTGTATAACGTACCTCATTCAATCAAATTATAACAATAAATTAACAAAAATTAAGTATACGTAACAAGTACCTACTTATGTTTTGATCATTAATTTAGAATTGGCTCTATCTACGTATGTAAGTATTTCGAAATACTTAATGATATAATATCTATGTCTCTATATATACTCCAAGGGTTAGGTAGAGTCGTATAAAACCGATAATATTTTACTCATAGATCAGCATAGATACATAAAAAAAGATAGACGAGGTCACGTAAACAAAAAGCTTTAGGTCCATGAATGATAAGTAATTTATGATAAGTACCCACAAAAACTAGTTAAGCGTGCGTGACTATTATGTAATTTGATAGATACGCAAAATATAATAATTATGGTCCATCAAGTATAATTGTGACCAAAAATGGACCTATCCAAATCAAATCAAAAGAGGTCCAACGATGTTTATTAGGTTTCCTTTATATAGCCTTCAATTGCTTTGAAATTGCTCCTAGGCGTAGATATCGCCGCAGTTTAAAAAACCTCACCGTATACAGTATATACTTACGTCAATATACTGGTTAAGAGCTGACTGGCAAGCAAGGAGCTGTTCCGATATAGAATCCAGCATCGGCTGAAGCCGCGATGAATGTGAGAGTGCAGACAATCTAGGATCCGACTCAAGAATGCGAGTCACCTGTCTGAAGCCCTGATCCACTTTTCTAAATTTAATGCCTAATTCCCCATCATCATTAGAAAGTATTGGTTCTAAATACAGCCATCTGAAAATAAAAAGTGTTTTTGTTTAATGCTAGGATCAGGATTCAAATAGGTTAAATTAGCTATAGCCTCGAATAGTTTCATTATAATTCAAGTCTTCATAGCACACTATTTATAAAATAACAACTAATTGGGTAAAGAACAACACTCTGTTAGGCTAAAACCACGACCGCAGAATAACAAGGAAGCATCTATAAGTATAACTCCACAAAGACACCGTCCCTTCCCTTTACAGTTTAGTAATCATCGTATACAGTATAGCTACTTAGGTATATGTACCTATAGTTTGGTCGTAGCATGACCCAATACTATGAATCAATTTGCAAATAAACGTAATTATATTACAGGCAATAAGTTATATCGACCGTTTTGACTCTCCGCCTCTACTCTTCCTTAAGTAATAATAATGTCTCTGGGACAACTCACACAACGTCATCTGATCCCAAACTAAGCAGAGCTTGTACCTACTATTTCAACCAGACAACTGATATACATACTTATATATTTCTAAATACATACATATTATAGATAAACAACAACCCCCCCCCCCCCCCCCGACACAGAAGAAACCACCCACGCATGCTCATAAAACACGGTGATTTTATCCTGCGTGGGGATCGAATCCACGACCTCTGGCTTTAGCAGTCAGGGTCACTAACCACTATACCATCAAGTCAGTCAAATTAATAAGTTTATATGAATGGAGAACCAAGTAATTACCTTTACAAAAGGAACTTGGTAAAATGTATAGATGGTAAGTGCTTAGTGAAAAAAGTAGGTAAAATAACATTCCAAAAACGTTAAGTAAATTCAGTAAATAATACATACATATCAATCGATATGGTGTCTCACTGCTGTGCAAGGGTCTGCCGAGTAGAACCTACTTATTATACGTCCTGTCCTGGGGTAAATTGCTTTAATGGCCACGTTAGGTTAGCCGTAATTATAGCCATTCTCATAAGAATGTCTTAAATATCAGATACCTCCAAAGCCGAAAAGTTAAAATTTATCAAATAAGTAACAAATGTGTTTGACCTATGATATCGTTACTTAGAGATAGGGACATGGTTGATACTTAATTATGTAGTTTAGTTCAATTTATGAATGAAATGTATAGTAGGTATACCTAGTCTTACCTTCATGATCTCTTTTATAATTGGGGTATAGTTATATGTATAAATATAATTTGGAAAGGACTAAAGGAATGATAAATATAAATTTAAACAAGTTAAAATTATTGAAAGATTTTATTAACAATTAAGTATTGGTGCCTCGTATATTACAATATCAATATGGAATTATAAAATAGCGTCTCAAATGCAAGAATTGACTAAAGTAATTGGAATAAAAAATCTCATCATTTAAATGCATGCTTAGCCATTGACTCAACACTCGATATTAACTGAATGCAGAGTGTAAACTTAAATAAAAAATGTTGAGTAAGGTTTCACGACAATTAAAATTATGAATTTTAAATGAGTAAAGTTTATAGGTAGATAGGTAAATATTACAAAATTTAAAAAACAATATTTCGTATAAAATAAATGTATGGAATGTCTTACTAGGCATTTATATTTAAGTTTACATCCTGCCTATAAAATATTTATAATTATAAAATACTTATTAATGATGGTGATACAAATATGGTATCTATCTACTTCATTAATATTATCTACGTTGGCAGTTCATTTACCTTATAGTAAATAAAACTATACAAATATTCCTTACAGACACACAGAAAATATTATATTATTAAAATAGATTACGGCAAGGTATAAAACGTAAGATAATGCATATAAATTACCTATAAATTAACAAATAGCCATAGAAATCTCTAAAGTTTTGCAAAAATGTTCGTTTACATTTTCTTTACTTGTATAGCATTAGTCTGTTACCATAATAAAAGATTATAATGTAATTCTTTGGAATAGTTATCTACATAAAGACACAAAGTGCATACTTATAATAAAATAACACTAATTGAAGAAGTCTGAAATTATATTGGCATATGACATAAAAATATTTTTGTAATAATAAAGACTGAAATAACAATTTCTGTTTAATGACAATACTTAAACATAACATTGTATCCATCTCAAATTAATATTGAACAAATGTGTGTACCTAAGGTTAAAGTAAATTTCGAATCGTCTCATCGGCAATGTTAATAAGCCAAACTTCATTGCAATATAATACAGACACAATGTAGTTATACTACAAAATAATATCATTATAACGAACAATGACTGACACTGCACAATATACAGCATTATGGCACAAAATGGAACAGTAACAACATTCGGAGCCTATCAGTTAAATTATGTATTCCTAATTATGATTCCAATCAGTGTAATTACGTTGTGCAAGACCTGTAATTGTCAGAACGCTTGGTGATTTCAGATAAGTAATAGTTCATTTGGGTATTAAGCTCTCCAATTCCTCTTTCTAACAAATTTAACTGGTCGTTGTGGGCATTATACAAATCTTCCATATTTGCCAACGATTTAAGTTGCATTTGAGTATCGCTAGCTAGTTTGGTGGCGCGTTTTAGAAGTAATTGTGCTCGTTCTCTCGAATTTGAAGTTTGACTGGCACGGTCAGCAAGAGACGTATTAGTTTGTTTGAAATCTTGTCTAAGCTGTCTTGCTTTTTCTTCCGCGCCCTCAGCGCGATTGACAACGTCTTTAGCCTCCTCTTTTACTTGTTCTGCATCGCTTTCTATTTTCAAAATATCTTTTTGTAAGTCTGAGAGACGCAGGCGCAATTTTTCTACTTCTTCTTTTGTCTCATTAGCTTTTTTCTGTGCTTGTTCCGTTTTGGTAGCTATTGGAGCCAAATCACCTTTGGCAGCTTCGATATCATCATTGGCTTTATTGATAGCATTTTCTGCGGCATCTTGTGCTGCTTGAGCTTCATCTAATGCTGCTAAAACCTTATTTGCCATTTCTAGAGTTAAGTTTGCTGATTTATTAGCAACAGTTGCATTTTGCTTTAGGGACTTCGCTATATCTAAATCAGGTTTTGTTTCCGCAATTATATTTTCAATGTCAGTCAACTGAGATACTGACGCATTAATACGTTGGGACAACTCTGTGATTTCCCTAGGTTCAATGCTGATTGATAGATTAAGTATATCGTTAGCTAAGGTTCTGACATCAGCAGGTGTATTCGATGTATTTGATAGAAATTCCTTTAGTTCAGCAGTTAAGTCATGACTTTCATTTGTCACTCGTTCTGCAGAAGTTTTGAAATCATATGCTTTACTGAATATATCTTGAGCTCGAGATCGTACATCAATAGTATCTTGCTTTACTTGCGATATCAATTTAAATAAATCTTCAGCCGTAAGTTCATGTTCCTTGATTCGATATTCAGTTTTGTTTGCAAAATCTAGAGCTTGTTCTGCTTTGGTGACTGCACCTTGATCACAAGATATACCACCACATTTTCCACATCCTGCACCGCCACAAATGTCACATGCATCGCTCTCTTGTCCACACATCTTTTCATTAAGTTTCGGAATTTGTGATTCCAATTGTGAAAGTTGGTCATGAATCTCATTTAATTTACGGTCATTTTCGTTTTGCGTGTTATTAAAATTAAAATATTGCATCTCGATGAGACGGTCGGTATTTTTAATTTGACGATCAGTATTTGCAATAACTGTTTGTACGTCTTCAGCATCATCTGCGGCTTTTAAAGCTCTTTCTTTAGCTTCACGTGTCAAGTTAAGGGCGCCCTCTAAATTAGCTTCTTGTAGTTTAGTAGCATTATTTCCTAACTCAACCGTTTTTCCTTTTAAGTTTTCAATGCTCGCTCTTAACCCATCTAAAGTAACATTACCAAGATTTATTTTAGATGTTAAAGCATTGAGATTTTCTTTGCTATCTACAACTTTCTGGTCTGCTAGATTTAATAAATTTTGCAGGCTAGTTACGTTAGATAATAAATCTGTGACAGTTGTTTGTCCTTGCTTCGCACTTTGTAGCATACCCTCTATTTCGGCCAGTTTTTTGGTCATTTCATCAAAATCTCTTGTATAAGCGCCAGTAGCACCAACAACTTTAATTTTACTAGCATTACCTATAGCGTACTCAGTTTGGATATGTAAATCATTAATTATAAGGTCCCAATTATCAAAACATTCGCCACAAGCATAGCAACGCGGTGCTTCACCCAAATATCCTCTGGCACACATATCACAATTGTATCCTCCAATACCTGGCTTACACACACATGAACCAGTATCCCGCATACATTGACGTGATTTGGAACCATATTCGTTGCAGTCGCATTCATAACACTCGACATTAGGATCTCCCCAATGGTTTTCTTGACATTGATCACACTGCCTACCTCCATGTCCAGGTTTACAGTCACATTTACCAATAAATGGATTACATTGTGGTGATAAAGAACCAATTGGATCACATTCACAAGGATCACAACCTGTTCCCAAAGCTATTCTCCAATGATTTTCGGTACACTGATCACAATTTACTCCCATAACGTTCGGATAACAGGGGCACTGACCGGTATTCTGATCACAATTTCCTAAAGTGAAATTAGTACCTAGTTCGGAACAATTACATTGATAACAAGATTTTTCCATTGCGTTGCCGTAGTATCCTGCTGCACACATTTCGCAATGATCACCAGCGCTATTGTAAAGGCATTTCAAACATTTGCCTGTGTAAGGATCACAATTACCTGGTTTTGTTAAATCTGTATTTCCATTACATTCACATTTTTCGCAAGTACCTGTTATTGGGTCTCCGAAGTAATTGTCAGCACAAACATCACACAAAGGTCCAGCGTAACCTTCCCTACATTCGCACACTACGTCGTTAGTTTCTCCATCTAGTTCACAGCGGTCTGCATGACCATGACATGGGCAAGGTCTACATGGTATAACAAATCGTAAACCTAATCGAGGATCTCCATAATATCCTTCTACGCATCTTTCACATCTATGGCCCTCAGTAAAATCTCTACATTCTCTACATGCGCCTGTTTTATCATCACATTCAACTGCGTGTCCGTTACAATCACATTGTTGACAATTAGGGAAATTGAAATATCCTGGCTGACATAAATCACAAGCTCTTCCATAAGTATTTGGTCTACATTTACATTGTCCACTTGTTGCATCACAAAAATTATTTAATGATCCTATACTATTGCAGTCACATCGTTTACACCCAAACTTACTAAACCCATAAGTACCAGGAGCACAACGATCACACCTAGCTCCAACAATATTTTCTACACATTGACAATATCCAGTATACTGATCACATTGATAGCTCTTAGACCCTGTTGGATCACACTGACAAGACTGCGATCCATTTCGGATGTAAAATCCTATACTAACATGATATTTTTTGCAAATTTCAGGCACATTTTCCCTATTGAGATCGTAATAGTAGGGATCTCCACAATTATGTCGATAAAAGTCCTCACGCATTGTACTATTTTCATTTAAAAATGGTAAATCGTCAAAGGATGGAATAAGTGCAATAGAATCAATTAAAATGGAAGCCCTGGAATTTGAAGCTCTACTGTCTTGACGTCCTAAGTAAACCCGAATTATTGTTTCTTTATCTTTTTCTAAACACACAGCGGGTATTACTAAAACGCTACGTTGATTCGCTGGCAACCTAGTATTTATAGTATCATCTGCCGGACGCACATTTGCACACGGTGAATCTGTACCTGGTAGAGGTCTTTTTACTAAAATAGTAGCTTCTTCCCAATCCTGAGCAGATTGAGGCTCATACCTAATTAAAACATTGTAATTCATGCTTTTCTTGATATTATTTATGATAAATACAAGAGTACTACTTTCAGGCATCTTCATAAAACCTGGCCCAGTCCAGGTCTCTTTTTTACCGTCTGGATAATTTTCCCTAATGACTACATGACACATTACGTTATTTGAAACAATAGCATTGTCATCAAATTGTGAATCGCATAGACTGGATTCCCCTTCATATATAATAGAATCAAGAGCACCAACAAAAAAGTTTTGTATAGATTGATCACAACGACGGCCGGAAACATTAGGTCTACATTTACATTGTCCTGTTATCACATCACAGTCCTGGTCTAGCGAACCACCAGCGTCACAGTCACAAGCTTGGCAACCATCATCACTGTCAGATAAACCGTAAAATCTTGGCAGACACTGATCACAATTTCTTCCAGTTACATGTCGTTTACAAAAGCAATTGCCTGTTCCAGCATCGCAACCTCTTTCGTTGATAGTACCTATACTGTTACAAGTACACGCCTCACATCCTTCCGGGTTAAGGGGGTCGAAATTCCAGAATCCGTCTCTACACCTGTCACATCTTGCTCCATCAACATTTAATTTACAAAGACAGCGTCCAGCAACCTTGTCATTAACGGGGTCGGTCTCATCATCACAAAGTATTTCGCTGTCTGTAGTACCCTCGGGGTCACAATCACAAGGTTGGCAAATCTCGGTACTCTGGATGTCAACATTAGGGTCCATATAAAATTTCGGTTTACAACGTTCGCAGTTCACGCCCATTGTATTGTGCTGACAATTATCACACACACCTCCGCTGGCTTTTCCAGTTTTATTGTAAACAGCAGGATCAAAGTGACAAGTAGTGGCGTGATTGTTACATACACACCTCTTACAGGAGTTAGTAATCTTTCCAACCGCCGGTTGCCACGGTAAATCGTTATAAAAGTCTTCACAGTATTCACAATTTAGACCTCTAGTATTATGAGTACACTCACAGCGACCATGCACCATGTTGGTTTTGGATTCGACTCCTGGCATAGGTAAACAACGAGATGCGTGACCATAACAGGAACATGAACCTCTGACTGTCATTTCGTATATAGAATAATAATACTTCTCTTGAATTTCTGCTCTGTTGTCCAGTTTATCATCACCAAGGGTATGAAGTTTAGTGAAGTTTATTCGAAGATTAGTCATACGTAATAGATTTTGCACTTCTTCAGCGTATGGGTTCATCACATTAATATTTGGCGGTAAAACCCTAAATATCACTTCACCTTCTGTTGACGGTGACACGCCAGAGTAACGAGATTCACAAACTACTTCAGACAAAGCACGTTGTGATTGTTTTGAAACGCCTGGGAAGTAATCATCACAGTTGTGGGCAAAGTACCGATATACGCGCCAAGTTTTTCCAAAATCAAAGGATCTCTCCACTAACATGGCAGCCGGCCGAAACGTTTTGAACTGTATAATCAAATGGGTAAAATGAAATTCCGCTTCCATGTTGAGCTGTACTGTTACATTTTCTTTTCCATTTTCAGACTGCCACCAAGATTTCAATCGCGTTCCAGGAAGGTACTTGTAGATTACATTCTGTACACGATGGTTGAGCGTCGGATTATTGATGGTGGCATTCGTCGAGTCACACCAAAAACATTTCTTCTGTTCCAAATGCGATACGATGCAATAACGTTCACGACCATGTATCCCGCACGTGGACGATGCAAAGAGTCGTGATTCACGTCCAATAAGCAGGTTACCGGTGGCTGGGTAACATGATCTAAGCTGACACGAGAGTCGGGGGTCTATAGTGCGCAAACGATCTCTGGCGAACACAGTGCCACTACTAGCGATAAGCGCTGACAAGATAAACAAAGCCCGCAGAGCCATGGCGCGGTACGGGCTCTCCGCGCGCCGCTCACTGCACTGTCGGTCGTGACTGTCGGCCTCCGCGAGCAGACACACTCTCGCGCCGTCCGCCTACTCCCCGCACACCCCGTTGCCCTACATTTACAGGAACGGACTCGGACAAAAAGTTTTCTATTTAATAATACAGGCATTCTCCACCTCTACTTCTTGATTATAGACGAATTTACTATTCATAGTCCGGAGAGGTTGGTAATCTGTAATACATGTCTCCTAGTACATTTACCAGTCTCTCATTATATTAGCTCTAATAATTCTATGAATCAAACTGTAAAATATGATGTATAATGTCAAAACTGTGTGAGATGACAACAATAAAATAATACATTTTATTGTTGTCATCTCACACAGTTTTAATTTGTAATTTATAATTTGACACACACAGGCACAGAATAAACCATCGTGTTCATCACACAAAGTTTTAGCATGGGTGGGGATCGAACCCACGACCTCCGGCTTAGCAGTCAGGGTCACTAACCACTACCTATTTCTATAGTTTCAATCTATACTACATTCTGATTACTTAGTATACAGGGCTCACTTATATTTCACAGTAAACAATTTGTCCGAACTTATTTATAATCAGTTATGTATTAATATCTTAAACAAATTACTTATAGACAACAAAAAACAAATGATAAGTATACAACTTTCGTACATTTTATTGTACAAATAAATAGAGTTTCCTGGTCCAAATTGAAAGTGCCAACTTAGTATAGAATTGTGCTCTTACACATTTCTCGGTTTCGAATATTTATAGCCCCGCCCAGCATCTCTGGAGGCATTTATATCGTATCTATAAAAGAGTGTCAAATCCGGCCCTGTGCGAGGCGACGACCGCTCCCGCCCGCGCCCGCCCGTGCCGTTCTCCGAAACGGGCACTAAGCAACAAAAATAACACCGCATTTCGGGATGCGTTTTTTGTTTTGGTCATTATTATGGCAACAAGCTTCCTTGTAATCTTGACTAGCAATCTGAGAGCTTTTAGATATTGGATGGTATTTGTTATAACTATAGGTAATCAAGTTTTCTAGTTATATATCTACCTACCTTGGTAGGTACTTATTTATTTTAAAAAGCTGTAAAAAGCTTATGCGAATACGCAACTTATGTAAGCAATTTTATGTTTTGTTGTATGTTGAAATGAGTTCATAAATAAGTATTATAAGGTGCCTTTGGTTAGTTCGCGCTGGGTCAGATACGGACAGTACTTGGTTCGTCGTAGCCGGCCTTCCGCCCTGTACATCCGCCGCTGATAATACATTAGCGATCTAAATGACCGACCACTCAGGCAGAAAGAACAAACATTATTAAAATTATTATGAGTTGGCGCGCAAGTTCAGATTAAAAATATTATGGTATAACCGACTCTACCATTTATTAAATGGCTTATTCCTATCGAAATATGGTATTAAATAGTAGAGTCAAGTCTTCTGAAGGACGTCTGCCGTTTGTGATACTTAGAAAAAATAATAACATACCAATGAGTCACAAATTAGTAGTCAACTGGAGCTTAAAGTTCCTTCATCAACAACTCTACAATTTATGTAATTCTAATATTATTTGGGCCATTGAGAATATAAACGTATATGTATGCAAAACAATGAATAAACCTTGTCATAAACTTGTGATTATTAAGTAACTAACTTTTATGTTTATACATATAGTATGTATGCACGCATGCATGTATGTTAGAGGGACATAATAGGTAGATGCATAACTGGCTCAACACAAGACAAATAAATAAATATAAATATGTGCTTGTCACCCTTATATTGCGCATTGAACTGAATACAGGTTCAGTTAACTTTTAGGAAGGGGATTTGCGCTAGCACTTGGCCACAAAGGTACATTTAGAAAAATCCAAATCAGCCTGCACATCTATTACTAAGTAATAATGGTGTAGTAATCATACAAGCCTCTGGCCCATTGTTGAAAATTGCCTGTTTCCGATTTAGATTGTTACACAAACAATCACACTATCATTTAAACAAATTATTATTGCGTGCCTACCTGGTTTAAAAAATGCTGGCTGATTAAGTTCGAATTTGAATAAAATTGGGAACCCGCGTTTCACATCTTTAGAGGTTGAATTTTTAAAATTTCGTCGTCATAATAACTATCTGTGTGTCAAATTTCATCTCAATACGTTCAGTAGTTTATGATGTGCAAAAACTGATGTGATCTACTTGTTTGCTGTTTTATATCCTAATATAAGTACTTATTACCGGTTTAAACAACTATAGCAGAACTGAAGACACACTAACAGCGTTGATATTACCTAACATCTTTAGTTATGATACGTATGATCATTAACAGTACTTTGTAACATAGCCTAACATTTTGTAATGCTTTTAAGTGTGTTTGCCCATGGCGTTAAAATAAACAGAACACAAAATAAAACTCGCTTGACATTTCATTAGAATTTTGCCCGTATTTCGAGGCTGTAAATGCCATGCTTATTTCTGTTAAACGTAGCCAGATAAATATAAGATACTCAAATTATGTTACTAGAATATACATTACCGAATAAAGTTTGAAAATGCTGTTATGATAATTCTCTGCCTTTACAAAATAAAGCCAGATTATTAAGATAGGCAAGTAAATACCTATAGTAAAAGTAGGTACTATTCTTTCTAATAAGTACCTACTAAAATTATTTATAATTCTGATTAATTATTGAACTCTACCCAGCGCCAATAATATAATAATAATAATATAATTTTATTCCTCTCAAAAAGGTACATGTTTTATTACATAAAATAATTTACAATTTAGTAGCATAGAATAGACAAGTCTTGCATATAAGTATGACGTCACATGTGAGTACAAGTTACTTGCATTGGAAACGTGTTTATACCATCATAAAGAAACGAAACCACTATTGATTCCAATCTTTTGTACAAGTTCGAATACCTCATGCAACACACTTTGCAACAATTTGCAACTTGTATATAAGTAACTGCCTAATAGAATAGCGCCTTTAGGGTAAAGGGAGTGGAGCGATCGCTCTAGATTCCAAATGTCAAGAGGCGCCTAAAAACTAAATGCGTTAAACAATTTAAGTAGGTAGTGCGAAAAAAAAATCTATAGCGCAGGTAGTATTTATGAGATGCGCGAAGACTATGGTAGGTGGCGGTTCAATAGTGTTTAAGTTGGTAATAAAGTTGATTTTTTAAAATTTGGTACATCACGTAAAGCAAAAGCGTCGCCCAAAGAGGGCTGAAAGACAATTACGCTCTATCCCGACTAAGGGCCGGCGCTGACTCTACCTATCTGTTTGTACATATATTTGTCATTTCCTCAGCTAAAACACTAAACAAATTTTGGTGCAACAGTTTGAAGTACTACATACTGCTGATGTGAATACACTTTTCTGCTTAGGTTTTACAAGAAAAGTGGCATTCATCATATTATACTGAAGTGGCGTTCATCATAGCACGTGACTACTGAACTTCTTAAATACTTTTAGTTTGATACGAACGATGACGTCAGTGCCGGGTGATTTCAAATAATAACTAGCGGCCTCATAACTAGACGATAACTTGGTACAATTTCAACAGTTTTGATGATAACCCTTTATCAGTGCCAAGACTAGAAGCGCTATATTTAAAATTTAAAAAAATATATAGGTACTTATAATGTAAGTTAATGTATGTTGGATAATGTACATTGCACCTACATTATAACAAATGACGCAAAAATATGTACCTAAGCATTTGTCAGTCGTCATAGCTTAGTTACCTAGGTACCTAAGTCAAATGTTTCTATTACGACGATTACAGCTAAGATCAACGAAAGTAAAAAAAAACATGTGTAATATGTTAACTCGCATCTATCACTGAGATGGGAGACGTAAATAGATACCTACGTAAGAGTATAAGTATCTATATTATTATGATGGTCCTATGTACCTACCTTGGTACATAGGTACACTAGTATCTATATCAGACCAATTTAACTATTGTTTAGTATTGCGTGTACGAGGTACAAGTAAAAGTAAATTAAATAGGTACGTACCGACCTAAGTTGTAATATTGAAATGATAACTTTGTGATAAGAGAGCGAGACCATGAAACTTAACAACCTCATTTTAAATATTGTTAAATACAGTGATATAGATGATTATTATTGATTTATTGACACTGAAAACCCTAAGATTCATAACTCCGGAAAGAAAAAAATGTGAAAAGTCAAAAAGCATTAAAATACCACAAAATTTGGACAAGAATGTTAAAATACGTCAGTATTATGGCTGTGAATGAACGCTCTCTCCCAGTGATAAGGGTCCATTCTGAAAAGGCGGTTATGATGTCAGAGTTCACAGATAAACACTCGGCTACTGATCCGATAAAATTGTGCTTAGCATTCGTTTGCTTATAAGTAGGTAAGTATGTTTATTTGTTTAGAATTAGGTATATCTAATATATAAAATTCTCGTGTCACAGTTTTCGTTGCCATACTCCTCCGAAACGGCTTGACCGATTTTGATGAAATTTTTTGTGCTTATCCGGTATCTATGAGAATCGGCCAACATCTATTTTTCATACCCCTAAGAGTTTGTTTGTTTGTTTCAACGCGATAATCTCAGGAACTACTGGGTTTATTGAAAATATATTTTATTGTTGGATAGCCCATTTATAGAGGCAAAATATAAGGCTATAGGTTATAACATCACGCTACGACCAATAGGAGCGGAGCAGCAATGAAAAATGTTTTAAAAAAAAAGGAAGAAAAAAGAAAAAAGGGAAAATTACTATCTATTATTCATGCCCCTAAGTGATAAGGGTTGTCCACCCCTAACATTTATAACTATACTATAATATTAGAAGAGAGAGAAGAGTTTGTTTGTTTGTTTGTTTGAACGCGATAATCTCAGAAACTACGAAACTATTTTTTACTTTTAGATAGCCCATTTATCGAGGAATGCTATAGACTATAAAACATCGCGCTACAACTAATGGGAGCGGAGCAGCAAGGAAAAATGTTGCAAAAATGGGGAAAATTTACGCAGACGAAGTTGCGCGGGTCAGCTAGTTATGTATAAAACTTTAAGGTACACAAGTTATGTAAATAGTTATTTTGAAATTATTATTTAAATGCAATAGGGGCTTGCAAAAGCGGGTTAACTTACCTAGGTACTTACGATCTATAATTGAGTTAATTCGCGGATCGATAATAATTTAAGAACTGACCTTTGCATTCGTAAATAATAACCGATTTCTCCCTATGTCTCTGTTCTATCATCGTGGATATCCTGACTTAGGGATTTTTAGCTGCCACATAATAATATATTAGATTTTCATGCTAAACCTAAACGATTTTATGAATCAAACACGGCTACATTAAACCAGCAAACAGGAAGGCAGTTCCAAAATTACGGAATAACTTCGTACTAGCTTCGAGGAAGGGAATGATCGTAAAACTCTTGTTTGACATTATTACCTCACTGCGAACGTCGTTGACCGAAGCCAAAGAAAGAACACGTACTTACCTACCTATAGTGTCGCATTTCACAAACGATAAGACATCTAAGTAATAACCTTATAATTTAACTATATTCGAACTTACTTAATGGTTAATTTGGGCACCTACATTTTAAACAAAACTATAAAATCTTAGAGCTTAAATTACATTAGTACCTACCTTATAAAATTGCGCTCATATTCTTTCACATTTAAATGTTGTTGTATTTTAGCTTGTTACCTGTTAAATGGTATAACTAAAATAAGCAATTGTTACTGCTGCGCCATCCCTTGCAAAAAATGTTACCTAGATAGATAGACTTCAATGTTTAAGAAAACACTATCGTTTCTGATTAAAATAGCTAATATCTACGTGAGAATCGATTTTGAGATTGATTAAGTTACCAAAAACTTAAAATCTGCAAGCGAAGGCATAAAACGGGAGATTTTATTATGAAATGTTTTATTTTTGGTATTTTTAAATTAGGTACTTGTACCTACTTTATTTTTACGTCCCGACACAAAAGGAAAGATGTTATAAGTTTTATCTGCATGTGTGAATATTTGTGTACCTACGGTAAAATTAATTTATATTGGGATGGTTCATATCTGTGTTACGTAAAACTGTCTTCAGCCGTTCAAAGAGAGTAGGTAAATACCTACGGTATACTGATTTAGTTCCATCAAAAACGTTCTATTTCAGTAGGCAATTAAATCGCACGGTATCTTTGTATCACGTCTCACCCAAGTTTGTAACAGCCATATTTGAATCTGAGGACAGCGACCCCGTGTTATCGAGACAGCTTTACATCCTCATAGCTAATCTCTACTAAACTTATGAACTAACAACATTCTACTTCACTTTTTTCGTTGCACCATATAAGATAATGCACCTAGTAGTATTATCCATATAAATGTAGTTTTGGGAACCCAACAGATCATAGACTTTTTTTTTAAGGAAAATTCTGGCTTGGTAGCTATTTTTCGCTTTTATTCTAGAGCGAATCTTTTCATTTGTATAATTTCATTCTTAAACTTATTTTTATGACCTAATTCTATGAATTGATGTTATTCTCTCTCTCTCTGATGAAGTTAGATCATATTTCAGTGTATTTTGCCTGGAGACAATATTTCGTAATAACATTTATTTGCACGGTAAGATATTTGCTCAACAACGTGAATTAATTATAATACAATGCACATAAAAGTACAAAGGTTGACTATGAAATAAATATTCTCGAATAAATCGAGAGTACCTACTACTATTGGCTATATATAAATAAGTAACCGTAAAGCGTCTGATTAGATACAGAGGTGCTTGATGAAACGCAATTAACATTCTTTTTCTGTCGAAGTTTAATCGTCGGCTTTGAAGTAAAGCGACCGCAAAATACAGTCGTAAAGGAAATCGATAAACAAATTGAAGCTTATAAAACACTTGAACTTATCCATCATATACCTATCTACCTATGGACATATGACACATGGATTTACAAAAATAATTATTGAAATTGCATGGCTCTGTAAAAAGATAATATGGGCGATCTTACATTAAAAAAAAAAATTCATGATATTATGTTGACTCGAGAACCTCCTTCGTTTGTTTTCATTGGCTAAAAATAGCTTGGTTAGGCAATGCATTAGGCAGTTAAGCCGATTTCAAATTGAAGCAGAAATAGGTACTGAAACTACATAACAATAAATAAATTCGTAACATGTCATATTTTTTAAATACCTATCTATACTAATATTATAAAGCGGAAGAGTTTGTTTGTTTGTTTGTTTAAACGCGCTAATCTCAGGAACTACTGCTCCGATTTAAAAAAATCTTTTTTTGTTGGATAACCCATTTATCGAGGAAGGCTATAGGCTATATAACACCGCGCTACGACTAATAGGAGCGGAGCAGCGACGAGAAATGTTGCAAAAACGGGGAAAATTTACGCATACGAAGTTGCGCGGGACAGCTAGTTTTTTATATAAAATTACCTAAGCCTATTTGGAATGTATTGTTATCGGTTGTACACGAATATGTTTACGCCCATATCCAACAAACTAGGGTCGTAAATGGCAGTGTCTGCCACCATGTATGGTATAAACAGGCTCACGAGTAAGTACTTACTAATGCTGAGACTTTCATCTTCCAATAAACCACATAGCTCTATAGACGTATTATCGACATATATTTTACTAAATAGAAACTAGTAAACTAGTTCTATCCATGGCTATGACTGACTCGGCTGTGATAAGAATGAAATAAAATACATATGCAACCGTTGACAGTAAGGGGATTTCCCGTAATAGTATCATGTTCTACATAATCAGCCTTAGGTATACCGTTCTTACTGCAGTTACTTATATAGGCCGATTGTATGAGAGATCATCTTACTTACTAAAGCGTTTGAAATGCGGGAATTTACCGTATCTGTATTTAGTAAAATAATATATCTTGACTATTATGGTGGAAATATCACGAAAAATCTATACAGCTGAAGAGTTTGTTTAGTTAACGCGATTATCTCAGTTTTGTTATTGAAAAAATATTTTACCGTTAGATAGCCCATTTATCAAGGAAGGCTATAGGCTATATAACATCACGATACAACCAATAGGAGCGGAGCAGCAATGAAAAATGTTGCGCAAACGGGGAAAATTGACGCAGACGAAGTTGCGCGGGTCAGCTAGTAAATAATATCTATGGGTAAACAACACTATAATTTTACATTTGAGGAATGAATTATCTCTAAATGCCAGACGCATTTGGAACGTAATAAAGTGGATGCGGGATTAAAAGGACGACGACGACTATACGGGAACTAAACGGACTATTCGGTCAAAATAGCTAACACATCTGTTCAGTCGACGTCAACATATGCGCTACAGATGTGTCCGCCACCAAATCCTGAGACAGCCCGTGGCCAAACAACAATTATATTGTTCTTATTTGTATTATATAATATTTTAGTATCCCTTTTGTAAACTGAAGGTTGTTTAAAAGTTTTGGTAACTTCTTTACTAAAGAGTGATTACTTACAGGAATTTGACAAAAATTGTCATCAACAAATCGTTTCGAGTTTAGGTGTTTGGCTCAAAAAAAATTAAAGTTAGTGAAGTCTCCTAGGATAGACATTGTTGTAACCAAAAAATGTTTGTAGTAAAAAAAGACCTGTCTGCTTTAAAATTCACTAAGTACATTGTTTTCGAAAATTCTCGCTGTTATATACCTAAGTTTGTTTATACTATTATATCGGCCCTCTTTGTGCGTTTGAATTTGCGGTTTTTACAAATTCGCGGTTTTTCTAGCAAAACACGCCAATCTCGAACATTCCCGCAGTCTCCCAACACATTCTCATCATTTCTAAGGCGTCACAAAAGGAATTCGTAAGAGTTCTCAGGTGACTATGCGAATTAAATGCATTTGACCGTGCAAAAAATCATATGAAATAGGTATGATACTTTTACACCGTTTGATTATTATTTCAAACCGCAGGAAGGGCAGAAGCATTATTTGCGTACTTTGAAGCCACACTGCGATCGCCAACCCGCTCGCCAAGCCTGGCGATTATGGCAATTACCCAAAGGATCTATATTAAGTAGGTTCTACTAGAGAAATCAGTGCCCAGCAGTGAGACATCATATGGGTTGATATGAGGTATGATACTGTAATTTATTGAATATTGTCCGATATACACTGCGAGCAGTACGAGCACAGTTCAGTGATTTTACTGGGGAGAAATTCGTTCCGTTATCACTGACAGTAGGTATACTGCCACCAAAGGAAAATATGTTACGTCATAAATCGTCGCCATTTTTTTTTACTGTGAGCACTGGTGTTTTCAATATAAAGTGCTCTCAGGACTTTGATCATGTGATCAACAGCGACCAGAAATTTAAATTTATTCAGCCATTATGCAATTAATTAAATTGTTAATTACCTGAAATATTCGATTTTTTATTAGGTATTTATACATTGTGCTTATAAAACTTGTGGATGACAGTATACTGGACTACGTTCCGTTTTACACAGCAACCAGTATTGGTAACTAAGTAGGAACGGTTTCGCAGTATACTAAGTTAACGTCACACCTTACAGTGCTCCAGTGCATATCGGAACATACTCATAGTAAGTAGATACCTGTGATGGTAATTTCACTTTATAGTAATTACCTGCGTTGTGCATGATGCGTGGCCCGCAGTAGGCCGCGCGCGGCTCGCAGCCGCACGTCCCAAGTTCCGCACGCATCCGCGCCCGCGCCCGCGCCGCCTGACAACGACGACACCACCCATTGTTGCTCTTCGATCTGTACAACGTAATATGAATGTTGTAGCTACAGTAATTAACGCTCAGTCCCAATAACTTATACCGTTAATTGTCTAGTAAACTCCAGTAGCAGAACTGTACTGTGCTGTAGAAACGTATAAGGCCCAGGGGGCTTAGACATGGTACATTCGCTCGGTGGTGAATGTCGCTAACACCTAGAAGGTGCCGATTCCAAACGATCGTTCGCAAAAAAAAAAAGTACCATAGTCCGTAGTATCCACCAACCTCATACTTAAAAAATAAAATCCGCCATTTTATTTCGTTTTGGTCTCGCTGTTCGCTAGATTAATGATCAATCGAATGGAAAAAAATAGCGAAGATACTGTCAATAGCGCAGCTTATCTACGCATCGACTTGGATTGACCACGTGACATAGGGTAGATGACAGTGAAGTCAAATCAGTATCTTTTTAAGAAACGTCAAAACGATGCGCCCCGTACTAAGTATATGAAATACAAAACAATGACGTCATTTTTTTGTATGGTCAAATCATATTGTTTCAATGTTTGTTTTGATGTTTTTAATTCATGACAACGTAAAATTGTAGAGAAACATTGTTTTTCACAATATTTTTGCAAACGCTATTTCCTGAATAGTGTAAAATTATTTATTATCATTGTAGTCATCTACCTAATTCCATGACACGCCCACATTACATTAAAATCGGTCGCGGGAAAACCGCTGTGCGGCCGTTTGTATGCGTTTTCTTGTGCTTTACTAGTAATGTGGGTGTGTCTGCGGTTTTGGCGGTTAACCGCGTACGGGTAAAAAACGTAGTGCGGCCTGGACCTAAATGTTAATTTTGCTACAAGAGTAAGCTATTTAACAGACAGTTAAGATTACATAAGTTATTGAGACCGGACGTTAGTAAATCGAATTAAGGAAAAAAAGATATCAAGCACATCCAGAATGCACAATTTCGCTGACTCACATTTTTTAGTCTATATCTCGGGTGTTACATATGCTAGGGCAAAGGTTTATACAATAAAACCTTCCCAGAAAAATATGCAATCGCATAGTAAAAACAGCATCAAAATCGACTGATCCCAAACTAAGCAGAGCTTGTACTATGGCAACCAGACAAATGATAAACATACTTATATATTTCTAAATACATAAATATTATAGCTAAAGCACGATGGTTTATTCTGTGTCTGGGTGTACCCAGACACATAATAAACCATCGTGCTCATCACACAAAGTTTAATCTTGGGTGGGGATAGAACCCACGACCTCCGGCTTAGCAGTCAGGGTCACTAACCACTAGCCCAACAGTGTAACAACACAACAACAGTTACACTGTTGCTCCTAGGGGACAATAAATACCTAAAGGAAAAGCAGGCGTTAACGTTTAAATATAAAGGAACTCATCTAGTCCAGATGTCTTATCTCTCTCCAGTTACAGTAAAGATAATACACTACTACTACTGCCTCTGTGGCGCGCTGGGAGTGTATCCGACTGCTACGCAAGAGGTCGTGGGTTCGATCCCCACCTAGGATAAAACTTTGTGTGATGAGCACGATGGTTTATTCTATGTCTGGGTGTTATTTATCTATAATATGTATGTATTTAGAAATATATAAATATGTTTATCAGTTGTCTGGTTTCCATAGTACAAGCTCTGCTTAGTTTGGGATTAGATAGCGTTGTGTGAGTTGTGCCAAGATATTATAGATATTATATTATTTAATTATGCGTAAGTATTTCACCAAATAAATATATTAAGACCATCGCAGCGATGGTATCCTAATAGTTATTGTATCAGATAGGCGGTGGTAAAAATTAAATCCTATTAATTACACTACTCAGATTAATCAAATTAAATCTAGGATTTTCCATTTTTACGTTACCTTGCTAAGTATATCCTTGAAATCTTTTACAATGGGCGTCGGTCGCTTTGCTTTGTCGTTGTAGTACGTTATAGTCAGCCTTGCGCCCGCGAACCAAATCTCTAGTTCATTTAGAGCATTTCTTATAGCAAACTCACTTGATGCTGACGTGCAGATTTTCTAAAAAGAGAGTCCAAAGTTCATCGTTTACACAACAAAATTAAGAATATTCTAAATAATAAATTTGACGAAGAACAATAAATATGACTTGATTAATAAACACTTGCCTGCAAAGCTTTGATATGTTTCTTAATATTAACAGCAGCACCAAGAACATCCCTTACTTGCAGCGTATCAGGCTTTTTATATTCAATTTCAAGAAGACTAAATACTTCTCTCCAATGACGCTCCGTGAATTCATTGCCTCGCAGGTACTTGAGTAACGGTGTTAAATCCTTAAAAATACGATTAGTCATTATTTGTATAACTTTATTAAATTATGTAGAGATATACACTTAGAGATATCAGTTTTTTTTAAGGGGGCATTACACTGAGAGAATTATTTGTTTAGCGCTACGTACACAGCGATCGCCGGCCTCGCTCTTCCGCATACAACCATTACTTCGCAGTGCGCGGGAGCGCAGGTCAAAATAAAGTAGAATATTCATTCGTACATATGATATGTTAGATTACGAACGACTATGACAATACGAAAATGCTCGTTTTTGCATTTTTCCGCAACTTCAAGATTTATTTGCGGGATCATATTAAGACATATCCTTAATTTTTTTTGTTTTCATCTACTATAAAAACTCTTTGACTAGTGACACAATTTTTTTCGTGTCCTAATATTTAGGTTTTGTATATACATTTTTGAGAGAGCCGAACCCTGTTTCGCCTAATCTACCCTTAAGACGAGACTAAACTTTAGGTTCAATATATCATCCCTTGATGATGAAGTCACATAGTCATGTAAACCATTCGCAGTGTAGGTATTAATTTGAAAAACTCTCTTCAATCTTAAGAAATACAAAATTCTTAAGAAATACAAATATGTTAAAGATTAGTTTTAATTTAGGGCATATTTTTAACATATAAAGTAAAAAATAATCTAAATGATATCACTATTTAGCGTCTAGACTAGACATATGTGCATGATGTCATGTAATTACGCAGAGAACTGCTACATATTATGCTTGCAAACATGCTGAAGTGATATAAATATCTACAGTGTACCACATTGTAGGCCACTAAAGAGTCATACGAGCAACAATACTTCGTAATGATTCGTTTTGTGCCATAAATAATGTGTCCTCAATAGAATAGTTCACAGGTGAACTAGTGAGTACGCATAAATTAAATACGTGTCATAAAATAAATCAGCTATAAATCTATATCTATAGAAATAATGTCTGTTTGTAATATCAAAATAACAGTTTTTTACTAAATGCTTATGAAAGTATTTAAGGTACTATATGGTATTACAAAAACACATTTTTTTTTCTCTGTCTGACTGTCTGTTTGTTCTAGCTAATCTCCGAAACAGCTGGATGGATTTTGACGGGACTTTCACTGTGAGGATGTAAGGAGTGAATTAGGTTGCTTTTATCATCAGGCTATACGTCTATAGGTGAAGAGCAGGACTGAAACTCCACGCGAACCAAGACGTGGGCACAGCTAGTGACTAAATATAATTATGTACAAACAACAATTTCGTTATTAACGTGAAAATTAGAATTTTATTTATAAATAACTATTTGGGTTTGTATATGTCAGCTACAGTATGACGCGATACCCTGTATATAATATAGGGTCATTAATAGAGTAATAAATTCTTATTTTATACCTTTATGTGAGTATCTGTGCGTACACGCGTACCTAAACTCGTGCAGATATATATATATTGACATGATCGTAAATATCAAGGTATCTATGTATAAAATAGATCCCACCAAGAACATTGTCATGTAAATTGACGCCAAGTCAAATAGATACATATTGCTACCACTTTAAAAAAAGTTATCAAATCTTATGGAAAGCCAAGCTCCTGACTCTACACGCCCTAAACTAATTCTCATCATAACGTATAGCGTTCGCGTGAATTCTAGTCATAAGTTCTCTACAAACCCTACACCATAGTCAAAATGTTGGCTTGGCCGTTTCGTTTCTCAAGGACCTATTGACACAAAATTAACATCTACTCAGTCAATACTTTATGTTTATAAGCCCATTTAATTGTCTACGTTACTTATAGTTACAGCTATACTTTTGAAACTTAGCATGTTTTAAAAGTACTGTATTGACATCATATTCTGAGAATTTGGACTTTCTAGCACTGTCCTGACAAATCTATAAGAGTACAAAAATACAACGAAACGCTTCGAGAAAAGGTAGGCAGTGCCCTGTGCTTTCGCTGATTTTTTAAATAGCAGAGACTTTTTCTATACTCATCCATATCATAATTTGGTCCAACTTTTAGAAGTCTCACGTAATAATAACAAGGTTATGAGTTTTAAGAATTTTGGTTAATAAAACATACAGAAGTATTAAAGTAAATGGCACGTCAGATTATCCGTAGAGTGAGCAAGTAGACAGCCGAGGGCTTTCTTCTTAGTCGGGTTCCTCACTCAGGTCATGTCTAGTCTGTGGCGCGGTGGGAGTGTGTCCGACAGCTACGAAAGAGGTCGTGGGGACACCACTTTGTGTGATCCACAAATTGTTGTTCCGAGTCTGGGTGTACTTTGTGTCCGTGACTTGTATGTTTGTAAAGTCCCCGCGATACAGGGCTTGTACTGCGGGAGTCGTCTTTAAAAAAAAAGAAAAGTGGGGTATTCCTGGTAGAATGAATATATATATAATGCTATAAGCACTACGATTGAACAGAGATAAGGACGACATTTAAGCAAGTGAAAATACACAAGTTGTATTCTTGACTGGGCAAATTTTCCCCTCAGCGTGCATTACTCAATGCCGGTCAGTGTAAATTCTTTGAAAAAAAAACACTTTATTTTTGTAAATAGCTGATCACATATTTTACTATTTACCGAATACTTATCTAGTTCTTGTTGTATATACAACGTGACCGCTGTGTATGGTTCCAAACGTTCCTTCCATTTCATAGAAAACTCTTCTATCAAGTGAATCTTTTTCTGAAATACTATCCAGTCTTGTTCGGCGATAGATTCAAATTCTAGAAAGAAAAAAATGTGACGTATTAAATAAATGCTGCAAAAATCCCAAAAGTGAACTCTTACTGTAATTAAAAAGATGAAGAAAAAACATGATAATATCCCGGGTCCCGTACCTTCATTATATTCCTTGAGTGCAGTCCACAGATTGATGAATTCGCCCATAAGTTTTTCAGCTTGAGCCCATGTCTCAGATAATTCTATTTTCATATTGAATTTTTCGCATTCTTTCCTGCAATTCATTATTATGTATCTATTAGCTATTTATTTTGTTTTGATAGTTTTATATCTAATTACAGAAGCAAGAGCGAATATACTTAAATGAAGTTATTACATATACAGAAGTAAGAAGTAGCAGATAGTGGGATAAAAGCACATACATTGTTTTGGAATCGCGAGTCATGTAAATAATTTAGCATTATAATACATGTAATTACGCAATATTAAGTTAAGTTTTATTCCATGGTTTTAAATAATAGCTGAGATAGAAATTAAACTTACACCAAGTCATCTCTATCGCTGACAAACTTGTTCCACTGCGTATGCGCATCGAACACGGAGCGACATCTATCCAACATTTCAGTAAACTCTACGTTATGTGTATCTTCGAGTCGCGGCTTTGCTTGACTCCAGCGTGATGTCCACGCTTCAACCGTCGCGTTTAAGTTCTCCCAGTCACCGTTTAAACTCGATTTTACTATTTCAGCCTAACAAGTGAATGTGAATATTTAACTAAGTAATTTATATTATGACCATAGTATACTAGATGGCGCTACTGGTAGTAATGTCTTATGCTTAAACCAACGACCGAGGCTGTATGGTCGTTGGCTTAAACGATTATATATGATAGTAATATGATAGTATTATGTCAATTAAGGGGATACTACTCTACTACTTTAATACAGGTTGAATAAAAAAAATCGGGTTTAAGTACCGCAAACTACTACAAAAACCCTATTAAGTAGAAGTTTTGCCAAAAACCTTATACCTGATACAACATCTTTTTATACCCTTTTAGAGAGAGCAAAATTTTGGATGAATTATTACTTATTGTACTACCATGTACTTTTTAAACATATTTTTTTTATACACATATTTTTGCTTACCATACGCTATGTAATCATCATAATGGAAGAAAATATTGCCTTTGGCACTCGCACCATAACGACGAATCAATTGACACCTCATTCATCAAAATCGGATGAGTAGTTTAGGTGCTAAGGTGGAACATACGTAAATACAAACATATAGAGTATTAAAACATCATCCTTCCTTTGGCTTCGCCGTAGTCGGGTAAAAAGGAAAGAAACAAAATATAACTAAATTAAAAGTTAATAAAAAATACCTGATGCTCAAACATTTTTTGTTGGCTTAACATCAATTCGTGTATCTTCTGCCATTCTTTCATTGTTCCATCAACCGATGTATCTCCACCCCAAGTACGTAGCATGTGTCCTTTACGTTTTAACGCTTCCACTGTTTTCTCCATCTATTTAAAAAAAACAGTCACGTTTATGGTCTACTGATATCACATAGAATCAAAACAAACACACTAAGATCAAAAGTCGGAACTTTTAGCCTAGCGGAAAACTGATAACAGAACTAATAACGTGACTGATTTCTCTATGGAAGTTTTCACAAATAAAACATTAAACCCACCTCAGGCATCTGTTGCTGCAAAGCTTGTTGCGTAGCGCTCATTTCAGCCAACTCTTTAGCATTTTTGGGCAATGTCTTATTCTCTAACATAACCGTTGCGGATGCTACGAACGCGTCAAGTTTGGTCGAGTCAGAGCGACAGCTCGAAACTAGAGATGACATCAAACATGCCCAGAGACTGCGAGTTTGCGCTTCGAACTCACGTCGTAGGGTTACTGTACCTACCGATATCCATTCTATCTTTTCATCTTCACTGTAAGGAGCATATTGAGTATCATATACAAATATTAATATGAGGAACAAATCTTATTTTTAAATTTCAATAAGAATTGTTCCTGTAAGTTTATCCAACAAGATTAGTTTTTTTTGGTGGCGAAACATTTATCAAAGGTCTGGCAAATCCGGCTTGAAGGACCATAAAATGTACAGGCCATTTAGCGCTGTACACTTGCAGCAGATATAGAGTTGTAGTGGAGTACAAAGAAAAGATAGCCGAATGTAAAGTTTGGAGTATTTTTAGTAAAAGGAAAAAATGTACCACTTTTACGGGCGAAAATAATGAGTCGGCAAAGTATGTACGATGATATTAGACCGTACAATAACGATTAGGTATAAAATTCACACTTCATTGTATTGGTTGATCATTGTCATTGTATTGGTATAGGCAGAGGTACATATACTTACAAAGTCATCTTAGCAACAGCTTGTCCGTAAGCCTTGCAGGCCTTAAAGTTAGATTCCCAATGCTGAGGTTCAGTCAGATGTTCGGTACACAGTGCGTCTAAGTCAGGCACGCAGGCGAGTGCAGCGCGACGTGTCCACGACTCGCACGTAGCTTCCAGTGAGGAGAGGGCTCCTTCTAACTGTTTAACTGCTTTGTTACCGAGCCAACTGTGCCTGTATTTCGTTTATAAAAATAAAACATTTAATGCTGAGGTTTAGTGAGATGTTCGGTGCACAGCGCGTATAGTATGACCATTAGTGCTGTGCACTCCCTGAGGTATGCGCGCGGTGAGACGGGGGGGTTAGAATCGGCTGCTGCGCTGTCAGTGCGCCGTCAACGCTTGTGACGGCAGGTAGTGTTATTTGTATCGGACTGTCTATGTCAGACGCACACGAGATAAATATTCAAAGATGGGTCGTGCGTTATCTCGTGATATGAAGACTGTCATTTTTAAGGTGGCTGAATATTTTAAGAAAAGAAAAGCAGACAAAGAAAGCTTTGAATTTAAAAATGACGTGAATATTGCTAAAATCGTTGCGGAGGCTACGGGATACAGCAAAAGAACCGTACATAATGTGATTTCTGCGGGCTATTTATCAATTGAAAATTCAAGCCAATTAAAATTTCAATCGCCAAAAAAACCAAAAGTTCTAAAGAAAAAACACGTTGTGGATGATTTTGACCTTGGAGTTATCAGAAGAAAAATTCATCAGTTTTACGAAGTTGAAAAAAAAATACCAAGTGTCCGTAAGTTACTATCAAGTTTGAGACAGGATGGCATATTGAATTGTGGACGGGAATATTTAAGACAGCTTTTACACAAAATGGGCTACCGTTACAAAAAATGCAAATCAAAGAGACATCTCCTTATAGAGCAGCCTAATATTACAGTGTGGCGGAAAAAATATCTTACACAAATCAGAAATTACAGAACGGAAAACCGAAACATATATTTTCTTGATGAAACATACATCAACGCCAGTCACCATGCCAGCAAATGTTGGCAATCATCGTCAGAACCCGGTATTCATGCTGATATTGGGAAAGGACGGCGACTAGTAATACTCCACGCTGGGTGTCGAAATGGCTTAGTGGATGATACATTGACTATATTCAAATCCGATGCTAGAACCGGTGACTATCATGGAGATATGAGCGGACCTACTTTTTATAAGTGGGTAGATGAAAAGTTAAAAGATAAGTTGCTGCCGAATTCTGTGGTTGTAATGGACAACGCGTCTTACCACAGCGTTCAGATTGAGAAGAAACCAACTATATCAAGCCTCAAAAGTGAAATGCAGAACTGGTTGCTACGCCATAATGTAGAATTTTCAGGAACCATGTCAAAGGCTCAACTGCTACTTCTTATCAAAAATACACAAAAAGAACCCGTGTATAGAATTGACGAACTCCTGAAAGCCAGTGGACACACTGTTCTGCGTTTACCTCCGTACCATCCAGATTTAAATCCAATCGAGTTGGTCTGGGCTGATATTAAAAACAACATAGCCCAAAACTATATTAATTCTTCTCTAGACGAAAAGATAATCTTATTGGATAAATTGTTTTCGGAATTCACGGCGGAAAAATGGCAGAAATGCGACGATCATGTCCAGAAAAATGAAAATGATTACTGGAGTCGCGATAGTAGGTTCGATAATGTTATCGATTCATTCATAATAAATTTGCAAGACTCTGATTCAAGTTCCGGTGGCGAAGAGGAAGATGAAGATGATGACGAAATGGAAGATGAAGTTGAAACAGAATCTATGTCAGAATAACTTTCGTTAGAATATATAATTGTTTGTAAATATAAAAAATGTTTAATAAAACAAGTCCTGTTGTGAATTATAACTTTCAATTCTTATTTATCACCTGCATATTTTTAATAAAATATGAGTATATTTGGGTTACATTTTAATCAACAAAGTAAGTATATATTACAGATAGATAGCCTCCGACCAACGCAACGTCCCGCCACAAGTCTTGCCTTAGAAATGCAAACTGATATCGTAAGATCTGTCCGACATGTATCGACCTCATGTGAACTCATGCACTTTTTTCTTCGCCCCCCACCTCGCCGTGCATACCTCAGGGAGTGCACAGCACTAATGGCCACACTATAGTTACCGAAACAACTGTGCCTATGATCGTTTACAAATAAAACATTTTTTAAGCAATTAAAGGAGAGAGAAAACTAGTAACAAGGCCACAGATTACTCGCTGTGGAAAACACAAAAAATATAAAGAAGCCAACCAACAGAAAGCTGCTAGATTTGCACCACATCTGGAGCTAATCTCTCAACCCAACAAGACGAAGAAGATGGGGAAGACGTTACAATGGATAAAACTCTCCAAGATAGTTTTGAAATAAAATTGGTTACTCCACAAAGAAGTTCAGAAGCACTATTAAAAAGCTAGCTAAGAAAAAATTACCTGGATACGATTTTATTACCGGCGAAGTTTTACAAAATCTACCACAAAAAGCAATAGTGAAACTTAAAACATTTATCAATGCTATGTTTAGGCTCAACATACATACATCATACATATCAACCCATAAGATGGCCCACTGCTGGGCACGGGTCTCCCCAGTAGAACCTACTAGTATGTAGATCCTGGGGGTAATTGCCATAATCGCCACGCTTGGCGAGCGGGTTGGCGATCGCAGTAGGGCTTTAAGTACGCAGAGGACGCTGCTGCCCGTCCTCCGGGGTGAAATCCCTTAGTCGCCTTGACGACACCCACGGGTAGAGATGGGGTGGTACTATTCTTAAGCCGGCACCACACGGCACCTTTAGGCTCAAATACGTACCTAATTTGTAGAAAAAGTTGAAAGTTGTGGAGGTAATAATTCTACCCAAGCCTGGCCCACCTCAAAGTAACGTCTTACATACCAATCTCTCTCCTGCCAATATTGTCAAAATTATTTGAAAAAATTACTCTTGAGGTGACTGAATCTCCTGATAGATGAAAGAAATTTAACTCCTGACTACCAATTTGGTTTCAGGGAAAAACATTCTACCATTGACCAAATACATAGAATTAACGAACATAATAGAAAAAACATTAGAAGAAAGTTTGTTCTACTGCCTTTCTAAACGTAGCGCAAGCATTTGATAAGGTGTGGCATAAATACCTCTTTCACAAACTAAGAAGTATGCTCCCAAAGCAGTGTTCAGGTATTAAAGAACCTTACTTGACAGATAGATCATTCAGAGTAAGCCAAGAACATTCATATTTCGAACATAAACAAATAAAGGCTGGAGTATCACAGGGAAGCGTTCTTGGTCCAGTACTGTACTTACCTTACCTGTCATATTCCAAAACTAAATGAAAACACTATTGCGACATTCGCAGATGACACGGCTATCATGGCTTCAGGAGTAACACACGAGGATGCAGTAGAAAAGGTTAAAATAGGCGTCAATATTGTCGTTAATTTTAAATGAAAAAATTAAATAAATCCAAATCAACAAATATAGATTTCACTACTAAACACCTGAAATATCAAGCGGTATATATCACCATCATACTATACCGCATGGCATGACATTTGACGCTAAGCTCCGCTGGAAGGCCCATGCATGTGTAAAAAAGAAACGATGCAAGTTAGAATTTCGCTATAAAAATATGAATTGGCTACTCGGTAGACGCTCCACACTATCAGTGGAAAACAAAATATACAAATCCTCATGCCAGTAGGTATTCAGCTCTAGGGCTGTACCAAACAACATTGACATCATGCAAAGGTTTTAGAAGAAAGTATTTCGGGGCATTGTAAACGCTCCCTGGTACATTAGAAACGAGGATCTCTATCGTGACCTGGAGGTTGACCTTGTTGCAAATGTTATAAAAAAGTATGCCGAAGCTCATGAACAACTTCTTCAACATGTCAACGTCGAGGCTATCCAGCTCCTCGACACCACAAACATAGTATAAGAAGGCTCAGGAGGACTAAACCTTTTGAATGAACTTAGTGAAGATTGTGTTACGTGGTATAGTGCCACTCGTAAAGAAGACAAGAACAAAGTGTCTAACCTTTACTAGAAACAATAATAAAAGTGACAATTGACACATTCTTAATATTATAAAATATTCACAATAGCAGTTTCTTATAACAAAATTACTTATTAGTCTATAGACTAGATCATAAACTCAATGAGAAACCTAAACAGGGTCTATCATTAACAAAAATGATATTAAAGGAATGCGTCAAATGTTTCACACAGAATCAGAGCTAAAATAAAAAAAATGTATGAAATGGATGCATCCACCACTCACCCTCGCTCTATGAATCCCAATGATTCAACACAGACAAAAGACAAGGAAAGTAATTAAAAATCATTTATACAATTCGTATGACTCATTTGACCGATACTCAAATGTTACACGGTTTTTAAAGGCGTTAACTCTCATGCTACTCATTTCACTTGAGTAGAGACAACACTTTTGAGTACGATTCAAACTATCGTTTGAGCTTTAGGGAGATTGTTGCTTGTTATTTTGAGTCGGGTTGCAAGTGCTACCTTTAAACAAGAAAATTCGCGAAAGTCAGATAAAATACAATTGTATATTAACTTGTCAATGATGGTGGCGAATATGTTTTGCTTGTCTGCAATATTGGTTTGTAAACCAATGAATTGTGCGGGCATGGATACCAGGCGTCGGAGCTGATGATAATGCTGCACTCGGAGATCTTCTATAGCCGGCTGTACGCGGACGCTGTGCCCACTGTAAAATATTAAAGAAAAAATATATTTAAGAATGACCTTAAAATATATTTTTTATAGTAGACTAACGTTCTTCTAAATCCTTAAAAGACCTTTATTTTGTGGATATTATTCACAAGAAGCAAAATACTTGTGAAAAGTCGATTCTACATTTACTTGTAATGCCTGTTCGCAAACAATAGGTAAAGACGGAGAAAAGAACAGGCAATAAAAACTCGCGGCCACTCTTTTAAAATTGCCAAAGTTTACAATGTTTCTAGGTTAAAAAGTGTGTAAGCAGGTAAGGTGCTGCCACCATTATAATATACACCATATTAGAGGACTGATACAAAAACAAGATATAAAAATATTAAAAGAAGAGTACACGAGATTAGAGAGGTACATCAACCCTTAATGGGCACAACATAGTAGGAACAACAGTATAAATGTTTTGCAAAAGAAAGAAAACAATGGCCTTAATTTATCACGCAGAATCTTTACTTACAAAAGTAAATCGTTATCTTAACTAATACTAATTTTGTAGTTAGTCTAAAATTCTAACAGGACTAACAAATCATGGAAATTTATTAATAGAATTGATAATTCTATCAAAACGGTATGGTAACATAGAAAACAAAACAATGTATTAAATTAGTTATGGAGTGAAGAATAGGAATAGTTATCCTAACTAAATTTGTACATCGGGTCTATAGGCTGCTACGAGTACTATCAGGCCTTCCTTTTGACCATATGTATATTACTAGGTACTTATGGGGTATAAAAACATCTAAATTCTTTATAATATTTGGTACAGAATAACTAACCAAAATCGTCATCAATTATCACGTGTAATAATTAGAACATTGTATAACTTATCCTGTTCAAAAACATATTTCTTACTTGAGCTCACGTCTAAGATAATTTATTAGTAAACGAGTGTTGTTTACTCTCCACGAACTGATAAAGAGGTCAGTACTACTTCCTCTTCTGACGTAATATATTCTTAATGTCCTATTTAAGATCAATCTTATTTATCAATAATATTTATAGTGTAGTATCATTACCCTCGTAGCTTTGTTATTATTATTATTTAATATTTAAGACCAGGTTCCAGTTGTAACTAGATATAACTAGATTGAGATCTTTCTTCTAATTTTTAGGGTACCGTATCTTAAAAGGAAAAAACGGAAACCTTATAGGATCACTTCGTTGTCCGTCCGTCCGTCTGTCGGTCAAGACCCTTTATGTCTGGAACATGTGGAGGTACAGAGTTAAAATTAAAACCACATACTCAGGTCTACAATCCCTTGAAGCTGTACTGTAAAAATAAACTTGTAAGTTAACGTAAAAAAAAGATGCGGCCGTTTATTTAAAAATCTGCAAGACTTGATTCCTGAACTATTTATAATAGCTATATTGTACCTACAAATTTGTACGGCATCGTCGGTGGGCGATGATGATAATATATGATAACAATATCTTTATAGTTTTGAGTTGAAACTAGTTATTGCCCAAATTAGTTCCTTCTGAATCTAATAATTGCAACGTTTATTGTTACTTATACAAATAAGCATCAACAAGGTAGGAACGCTATGATAAATAATAAATAAAGGTACAATAGTAAGGATAGCAATAATACTTACCGCAGCACCAAGTCAACTTTGACATGTGGAAAATGCTTATGTAAAGATAGCAACGTCTTTATATATTGGTATTCTAGAGCTTTATACAGCTGCCAGTCCCAGTGTGATCGCCATAACTCTGTATTCTTATAACCATTTGACTCTACCTAAAAGAGAAATGATTATAAAATAACATACAGTGTCAAGTAGACGTAGCCATGTAGGTCAATCATATGCAAATACTAGCTCTCGTCCGCGGCTTTACCCCGTTAAATTTTCGCTTTCGATCATAACGCTAAAATACGTGTTTCCTTATTTTGTACAAAAAATCTAAGTGCGGAATTACAAAGACCTGACTTTAAAACAAAATTTCATATTATCTAACGACGGAGTTTCACACAAACTCACAACCCCTAGTTTACCCCCTTAGGGGTAGATTTTCCAAAAACGCTGACACACGTGTTTGTTTAATTTAAAGGAAACAGTTAAATAGAAAATTTCACCGATTTAACTTCATTTAACTTCAAAACTGAAGGAGTTTCATACAAACTTGCAAAACCTATTTTACCCTTAGGGTACGAATTTCTAAAGAACTTAAAACACAAACATCAACATAAAAGTTTTTAACCAGTTTAGGTTCTGCGTTGATGAATCAGTCAATCAGTCAAGACAAGTGATTATATATGTATAATATATAAAATTCTCGTGTCACAGTTTTCGTTGCGATACTCCTCCGAAACGGCTCGACCGATTTTGAGGAAATTTTGTGTGCATATTGGGTAGGTCTGAGAATCGGACAACATCTATTTTTCATATCCCTAAGAGTTTGTTTGTTTGTTTGAACGCGATAATCTCAGGAACTACTGGGCTGCACTGAAAAAATATTTTACTGTTGGATAGCCGATTTATTGAGAAAGGCTATAGGCTATAATATATAACATCACGCTAAGACCTATAGGAGCTGAGCAGCAATGATAAATGTTGCAAAAACGGGTAAAATTTACGCAGACGAAGTTGCGCGGGTCAGCTTATCCGGTATCTATGATAATCGGCCAACATCTATTTTTCATACCCCTAAGAGTTTGTTTGTTTGTTTGAATGCGATAATCTCAGGAACTACTGGGCTGCACTGAAAAAATATTTTATTGTTGGATAGCCCATTTATCGGGGAAGGCTATAGATTATAATATCACGCTACGACCAATAGAAGCGGAGCAGCAATGAAAAATGTTGTAAA
This sequence comes from Herminia tarsipennalis, assembly GCA_945859575.2. Lineage (NCBI taxonomy): Eukaryota > Metazoa > Arthropoda > Insecta > Lepidoptera > Erebidae > Herminia > Herminia tarsipennalis. Next base: position 29,104,118 of record OX243830.2, read on the forward strand.
AAAAAAAAGGGACAATTTACGCAGACGAAGTTGCGCGGGACAGCTAGTATATGTATAGATTTTGCAAGCAGGCAAATTGAACTAAATAAACTTTCTTTATCTTTACAGAGTATAAAACAAAATCGTTTTCCGTTGTCTGTACTCTGTATGTTTAGATCTTATAAACTGCGCAACGAATTTTGATGCGATTTTCGCTATCATTCAGATATTTTCTGCCGGATGATTTATAATATGTATAAACCTACATACATATTATGTATGTGTTCACAAAAGCGAAGTCGGTTGGATGACAAAACTGAAAGTTGCAGTGAAAGGTTACGTTGCTCGTGTACGTAGTCTCGTAAGTTACGTAGAAAGGTAAACGGAAAACGAATTATTAAAGACAATTTAGTAAGTAGCCATTGAGAAACATTAAGTATGGTACCCCGTCGACTACCTTTTGCGGGGTAAAGGATGAGGCTAAATGTCACGTGATACAAATAAGCAATTACGTCCCTCAGTGGCTGAATGCATTGGCATTAGCGGCTACTACTTTCGACATTTATTTGAAGGGGAAAGTACAGTGACCAAATGTATTATCGAAAACGTATTAAACGATAGATGGTTGTTTGTTATTCAATCACCCCAAAACGGTTGAACGGATCTGGATCAAATTTGACGCTGAGTCTGGAATAGTACATACATAGGCTACTTTCTATCCTGGAAAAATTTGCGGTTCTAATTTTTCAATAGAACGTAGAAGTAATAATATTATAATGTTAAATATCATGATGAAACATGTAGGGTAATCAAATATATTTACTACTTACCGTATCTATAATATCCCGAATATCTTTAACACCCTTCTTCCATTCTGGCTGTTTAGACAGAAGCTCAGTATCCATTAGTTTTTGTACGATATTTCTAATGGCAACATGCTGACCAGTCAAGTAAGTGTTCTAAAATAGAATGAATAAAATATCAATACTTGAGCCTTATGTCTAGTAAAGTATTTTGAGACTTAAAAATACCATCAAAGTTATTTTTCGTGTGTATTACCAATACCTGAGTCTCTAACTTCAAGACAATCTTCTTTAGCTTATCGGTGTAGTTGACAAGCTGCTCGACATCGTCCCAGTAGACAGCTTTTTGGTCTTGCACTAAGTTAGACAGGTCGAGCGCCGCTTGCAGCATCATTGGCCGGGTCGACGGAATCATGCGTTCACCTAACGTGTTGTGAAATGATGCCACCTATAGGGAAGGTTTATTTATGTATACATACAAAGTTATTTTTGATATAGTACAAAGTTCAGACACCCCAACAAGATTTTTACTTCAAGAAATTATAAAAAAAAGAAAATAAAAATATGGAAAACCAGCAGAGTTAAACGCCATTCATTGGGCGGCGAGGGCAGGCCGAGCGCGCCTGTACTGTACACATACTGTACACGTACCTGGTGCAAGGGTCGTGCGTGCGCGAGCGCGCGGGTGAGCGCGGGCAGCGCGGCGGCGGCGGGCGGCGAGGGCAGGCCGAGCGCGCCTGTACTGTACACATACTGTACACGTACCTGGTGCAAGGGTCGTGCGTGCGCCAGCGCGCGGGTGAGCGCGGGCAGCGCGGCGGCGGCGGGCGGCGAGGGCAGGCCGAGCGCGCCTGTACTGTACACATACTGTACACGTACCTGGTGCAAGGGTCGTGCGTGCGCGAGCGCGCGGGTGAGCGCGGGCAGCGCGGCGGCGGCGGGCGGCGAGGGCAGGCCGAGCGCGCCTGTACTGTACACATACTGTACACGTACCTGGTGCAAGGGTCGTGCGTGCGCGAGCGCGCGGGTGAGCGCGGGCAGCGCGGCGGCGGCGGGCGGCGAGGGCAGGCCGAGCGCGCCTGTACTGTACACATACTGTACACGTACCTGGTGCAAGGGTCGTGCGTGCGCGAGCGCGCGGGTGAGCGCGGGCAGCGCGGCGGCGGCGGGCGGCGAGGGCAGGCCGAGCGCGCCTGTACTGTACACATACTGTACACGTACCTGGTGCAAGGGTCGTGCGTGCGCGAGCGCGCGGGTGAGCGCAGGCAGCGCGGCGGCGGCGGGCGGCGAGGGCAGGCCGAGCGCGCCTGTACTGTACACATACTGTACACGTACCTGGTGCAAGGGTCGTGCGTGCGCGAGCGCGCGGGTGAGCGCGGGCAGCGCGGCGGCGGCGGGCGGCGAGGGCAGGCCGAGCGCGCCTGTACTGTACACATACTGTACACGTACCTGGTGCAAGGGTCGTGCGTGCGCGAGCGCGCGGGTGAGCGCAGGCAGCGCGGCGGCGGCGGGCGGCGAGGGCAGGCCGAGCGCGCCTGTACTGTACACATACTGTACACGTACCTGGTGCAAGGGTCGTGCGTGCGCGAGCGCGCGGGTGAGCGCAGGCAGCGCGGCGGCGGCGGGCGGCGAGGGCAGGCCGAGCGCCGCGAGCGCGCGCGCCTCCAGCTCGGCGCGCACTAGACGGGGGTTGAAGTTCACCACCATTAGCCGCGTGCTTCCACTGAACTCCACAACGGGCTTGTCTACAGATATTTGAAGAGAACCATTTTTCGCTTGCGCCTGTCAATTAGCAGATGAAAAAAAAGAGTGATATTATAATATAATAATAATAATGTCTTGGGACACACAACGTCATGTGAAACCAAAAAAAGCAGCGCTTGTACCTACTAAAGCAACCAGACAACTGATAAACATAGTTATCTAATATATAAAATTCTCGTGTCACAGTTTTCGTTGCCATACTCCTCCGAAACGGCTTGACCGATTTTGATGAAATTTTGTGTGCATATTGGGTAGGTCTGAGAATAGAACAACATCTATTTTTCATATCCCTAAGAGTTTGTTTGTTTGTTTGAACGCGATAATCTCAGGAACTACTGGGCTGCACTGAAAAAATATTTTACTGTTGGATAGAGCCGATTTATTGAGAAAGGCTATAGGGTATATAACATCACGCTACGACATATAGGAGCTGAGCAGCAATGATAAATGTTGCAAAAACGGGTAAAATTTACGCAGACGAAGTTGCGCGGGTCAGCTTATCCGGTATCTATGAGAATCGGCCAACATCTATTTTTCATACCCCTAAGAGTTTGTTTGTTTGTTTGAATGCGATAATCTCAGGAACTACTGGGCTGCACTGAAAAAATATTTTATTGTTGGATAGCCCATTTATCGAGGAAGGCTATAGGTTATAATATCACGCTACGACCAATAGGAGCGGAGCAGCAATGAAAAATGTTGTAAAAAAAGAAAAAAAAAAAAAAAAAAAAGTAAAAGATAAAAGGGAAAATTTACGCAGACGAAGTTGCGCGGGTCAGCTAGTATATTTCTAAATACATACGTATTATAGATAAATTACAGCCAGACACAGAATAAACGATCGTACTCATCAAACAAAGTTTTATCCTGGGTGGGGATCGAACCCACGACCTCCGGTTTAAAAATCAGGGTCACTAACCAAGTGTATATCTGAGTGTCGGTGTATACTTGCACGCGTGCGTGCGTATGTGTATGAGTGTGTGTATGTGTGTTTACTTGCGCACGCATGTGTGTTTGCTTGTGCATATGTCTTTACACCTGTGTTATGTGTTTATGTGTGCAATTAATGCATCTTAATACCCTTATAATTAAAGTACAGTTCCTAGGAATTTATATCTTAAAAAGAATGACATGTAAATCATGTGCTTCAGTATTTTGCTAGCACACATTTGAACAGGAAGTAAAATTGATGCTATTTAAAAAAAAAGACGTCAATTATTGACACGGCAAATCTCAAATCACGCCACACAGCCACACAGGCCCACACAACAAGCTCACTGTGGTGTGGGTCTGTGTGGCGTCTCACCATTGACTCAACTCACCATTGACTTGTAAAAAGTCAATGGTGAGTTAACCAGGCTTCCGTATGCTAGGCGTTTTGTGTGATGTAGGGAGGGGGAAGGCAAGCCGGGGCTCGCAATGCACCTCCTCCTCCATCTTAGCACGTTCTCCGAAGGCGAAGGGCGCTATCATGAAGTTTTTACCCCGCCTCAAAATAAATCCGGCTCTGAGCAAGTTATTATTGACGTGACAACGTCTTGGAGCCGGCTGAACGCAAGAAAAACATGAGGCGTTACCTCGCTCTGAGGCGTTCCATTGTAAAAATAAATAAATAAACATTAACATAATTGTATTTATGCGTGCAAATAAATGTAACTTAATCAATTCAATTGTGATTTCCATTTACCTCCTCTAAATCCATACAAAATATTTATCAAACAAATTAAATTTTTTCTTTTGAAAAATGAAACCATTCCATCAGTATTTTCTTATGACGTTGTCACGTCCCACTATCGTCAGTAAACCGACTTTGCAGACAACCGATTTTTTTTTAATCATACAATATTATGATTTTGACTCCCTAAACTATCACCCAGGGCGTGTGACCCGGCCCTAGACCGGGGTTGGGTAGATGAACCAAATTAAAAAATAGTTTTAGCACACGCATTATGGAGTTAGGTTAGGTTGGTGTGGTGTGTACAGTACTTACCTGTAAATCTCGACACCACTCTTCATGCAGCTGCTCATACATATTTTTGAGATCTTTTAAAACTTTGCTAGCAAGGCTCAACAATTCCCCACTACCCTTAAACTCTTTTAGATGTTTTTCAGCACATGCTTGAATTTCTTTAACCTAAAATATTAAAATAACCGTAAGTACATTCCTGTCATATCTAATAGAAATCCATACTAATATTACAGAGAAAGTAACTCTGTCTGTCTGTTAGCTTTTCACTTTTAAACCACTGAGCCGATTTAGATGAAATTTGGTATGGAGATAGTTTAACCGAGGAAAGACAAAAGATAGTTTTTATCGTGATAAGGCGATAAATTACATGAGGGGATTTTGCAGAATTTCGGACCCCCTACGCATTCTGGTGAGTTATAGTGAGAGAAGGACATAGGATAGTTTTTATCGTAATAAGGGACGGCCATAAATGAGGCGAGTTGATATTGGCGAATTTTGCACCCCCTCCTCTTCTGGTGAGATATGGCTTGTACCCCCTCCCTAATCTCATGTAGATTTCACATTAGACTCAACACTGGTCAAGTGGGAGACGCTCGCAGGGCGGAGGCAAGGGGTAATAAGGGTATAAAAAAAATACTATATTTAATCCAATCTTACACGTGACATTACAAGACGACTCCACGTCAGATTTGGTGACCCCCTGCCACTTCCCCCCTAAACACATAATTAATGGACGCCCCCTAACCGACGTAATTGCGGGCGACAGCTAGTGTATATTTAATCTATATCTAAAAATCGTAATTAATGTGTGTACTTTCGCCTCCATTTGCTTGGCCCACTGCACTTGGTGGACTACTGGGGACATTTCAGCAGGCTGGTACATCTTGACATCCACCTCGTCAGAGTCCATTTGACCCTGGATACTCTTCAGCATAGATATGAGTGATGATACGAATATCTCAAGTTCGTTGTTTAATGCATGTTTCACTAGAGGGCGCTCTATCAACGAGCTATACCTGATGAATTCATAAAGCATCTGAAAAATTACCATTACTTTACACATGTATTGTATTAAATAAAATTAAACTGGTCGATACAAATCATTTCATGTAATGAATATCCGCCGTCCAAAACAACAATTGAGGAATAAAATGGTGTCCTGATCACAATCGTAATAAAACACGCTAAAGGTCGTTATTAACGTCGTCAATAAAGGTCAGTTTTTTTCCAAATGTTACCAATGTCCCACTAATATATTGAAAAAAAAAACCTAGCAATCAACAACAAAGTCACCTGCTTGGTGGATATATCGTGTAAGCGTGGTTTCAACTTTTCAGCTACCTTCGCTTCTGCTGGCCGTAAGCTTGTGGAGAATTTAGAAGTAGCTGTCTCCCAAGCTGGGTTGGGACCATTGTACATCCAAATATTTATACCTGTCATACATAAACAAACCTGTAAGTTACAAACATTAGAAAACGTGTTGTATATTTTTGCTAAGTGAAGTTTTTTTTATCTAATCTATACTAATATTATAAAGCGGAAGAGTTTGTTTGTTTGTTTGCTTTGTTTGTTTGTTTAAACGCGCTAATCTCAAGAACTACTGGTCCGATTTGAATATTTTTTTTGTTGGATAGCCCATTTATCGAGGAAGGCTATAGGCTATATAACATCGCTACGACTAATAGGAGCGGAGTAGCGACGTGAAATGTTGCAAAAACAGGGAAAATTTACGCATACGAAGTTGCGCGGGACAGCTAGTAATAATATATTTGGACAACTCACACACTAAAACTAGGCAATAATATTGCCTAGCAATATGTGTACCTACTATAGCAAAGTGTTTGAATTTTAAAATAAGAAAAAAGTAGGTACAGTATAAGTAGTAACTAGGTAATTATTCCTAATCTGTTTTTATTAATCTTGTTCACAAGATCGATATAAGCAATCTTGTTCACAAGATCGATATAAGCAATCTTGTTTATGTCAAACAAACCTTATTAAATATTTAAGAATATAAAGTAAAATAATTTATTTTAAAACAATAAAACGAAGTATAAGATTAAAACTATTTTACACTAATAAGATCACAGCGTGAAATACTGTGAAAAACAAAATGATCGTCTACAATTTAACGTTGATATGAATTATTTATAAACTCTAAATTCAATACTAAAAGTAAAAGATCTGATCAGTGCAAATTATGTCGTCATAGCTTGCCATTTCATACAAATTTGTACGAAGCGTATCGTTTTAATGTTTCATTAAAAGAGACTGATGACCCCATTATGTTAAATAATAACGACCCTTCAGTTTGATGAGGCCGTGTGGTACCGGCTTAAGTATAGTACCACTACATCTCTTCCTGTAGCTGTCGTCTAGGCGACTAAGGGATGTCACATCGGAGGACGGGTCCTCTGCGCACTTTAAAACCTTACTGCGATCGCAAACCCACTCGGCGGCGCATGGCGATTATGGTAATTACCAACAGGGTCTACAATAAGTAGGTTCTACTGGGGAGATCCGTACCCAGCAGTAGGACCTCATATGGGTTGTTATGAGTTTGATGAGTAAGTCCTGCTGTCCACCCACAGCTCTGACAGTATAAAGTAAAAGATAATTCAGTCATATTTACTTTCAAATGGTGCAAATAATCTATGAGTCTGAAGCTCTGATCTTTCATTAATAGAAAGCAATTTGTTCAACTGACTGTGAATGGACCTGATGTCGTGGATCTGGAAAGAAGACATTTTCGATCAACACCTTGATTACTGTTATTAACACCAATAGACAACCAATTTTCGCAACATACATCTTATTCCGAACTTATCACAAAAAATAATTCAATTACGTCACAAAGGTTAATTTGTTAGAACAACAAGAATCCACTGTTAAGGGGGCATTACACAGAGTAAATTATCTATTTAGCGCTACGCACACAGCGACACGGTCACCGGCCTCGCTCTTCCGCACACAACCATTACTTCACAGTGCCCAGGAGCGCAGGTCAAAATAAAGTAGAATATTCGTTCGTACATGTGTTAGATTACGAACGCCATAACTATGACAATACGAAATTGCTCGTCCTTTGCATTTTTCCGCAAATTCAAGATTTATTTGCGGAATCATATTAAGACATAACCTTAAATTTCTTTATATCATCTACTAGAAAAACTCTTTGACTATCTTCACAATTTTTTTCGTGTCCTAATATTTGGGTTTTCTATATACATTTTTGTCAGAGCCGAACCCTGTTTCGCGTAATCTACCCTTAAAGCCCAATGCATTAAATAAGTGGATTTGTGTATCCTATGTTCAATATTTGATCTGATCTTGATAATAATGTATTTGGTGGTCTCTACCAATTCAATGTCTTGAGCTCGAAGCTAGAAACAAATAGAGCAACTGCTCAAAATAAAACAGTAGATATACCTCCTTTAGCCGGTTCAAAAAGTTAATACAAAATGGTGGTACATATGGCTTCCCATTCCATGCATGCAGTGCGTAGTTAGGCCAGTAAGTCTCGGTCAAAGAGATACAAGCACTGTTCCAAGTTTGAATTACTTTCAAACTATCTGCCAGTAATTTCAATAGTTCGCTGTCTTTTCCTTGCTCTTGAACCTTCCACAGACTGACATCAGAAAATGTGTTTTGTATAGTAGTGCATATTGTGTGACCTAGAAACATAAAAAATGGAGAATTATCAAACTTGGACACAATTTAGACTGTGTAACCCAGTCTAAATTGTGTAGGTATTAAATTGTTATATACAGTTTATTATAATTACCTACAATTATATTGAGGTGTATAGTGTGTAGGTATTAAACTTGTATATACAGTTAATTATAATTACCTACATTTATATTCACTTGTTTTGCTATCGACAAATTAGTGGAACGAAACGACATCCAGAAATTTCCATAAGTACATTAAAAAGAGATGACGCTACCTATTTGATAGCAATAGCACAGCCCGGTACACATGTCACCAGCTAAGTTTGCGTGTCTGATGTTGGCGCGTAAGCTGCGCACAACTCGAATTTTGATATCAGAAGAGAAGAAGGAGGAAGGAGGCGGGGAATGACGTCCCTGCGCTGAACTATATTCGAATACAACTTCACGAACGCAAACTTAAGTGGCGCGAGTAGTAAATAGGAGGCGGAAGGTAAAATGGAGAAAATTAAAAGATTGTCGGGGCTGTATGTATCACATAAAAATACTAAAGGTAAGGATATACATGGGAATTAAAAAAAACAGAGTATGGAAAAAGTGGCAGATAAAAGTAGGGGTGTGGCAATATATTCGAGCTATCTATAAAAATAAAAAAAGGCCAACTCATCATCGACAACGCTGCAATCCTCGCGATGTCTTTATAATCCCAGTGACTTCATACTGATTTAGATTACTTATCTTATTAGGATTAATATGAGAGATTAATATTTTCAAATACCTGCTTACCAATAATATCAAATAAGTGAACCATTCTGTCTTGTTTGTAAGGCATTGCGGTGAAACGCCATACATCGTCAAGAATACCACCTATGTTCTCAGCAGATTCTCTTATTTCATCCATTGTGCTAGTCTGAATCATTCTGCAATTATATTAACTTATAACTAAATTATATCTACAAAAAATAAATGTATGCATTCATTTCAAAATGCCATTCGGACCATGCTCAGCGTAGGTTGCTGTATGACAAAATCCAATTTGAATAATTGCACCAGCAGAAGAGCGTATGTTCAACGCAGTTTTTCGGCAATAAGACAATGACTGTATATCCGATCATGTTCGAAATAATTGTAGTTTAAAGTATTTGTTAAACGCTACCTTTTCTATTTTTTTTCATAATTTATGGACACAAAATTTATGCAATTTGGGAGCGATTAATTCCAAAAATATTAACTTAGTCAAAATAGTTGATTAAAAACCTTAAAATGGTTTTTAAAAGACCTGTCGAATGTTGTAAAACACGTTGATGTTTGCAAAAAAAATCTGCTTTTGTTGAAGACATGTATGAAGTGCCCCCCTAAAAATATTTATTTTAATTATTTAGCGATCAAACTAAGTAGCGGCTACTACAAGACACCTTTTCACCAAATTTAATGAATATTCATTGTCATTGTGTACCTTTTCTTTGAGTAAAATGCCTGTGACATATGGACAGACGGACATGACGAAACTATAAGGGTTCCGTTTTTGTCATTTTGGCTATGGAACCCTAAAAAGGACAGCCATTCAAATCACAAACGCAAAATACACCCTGGAGGCATGAGCTATTGGTCTAATTACATGAGTTAGTGACCCTGACCTGACTGCTCAGCCAGAGGTCGTGGGTTCGATCCCCACTCAGTATAAAACTTATGGTTTATTCAGTGTCTGGGTGTAATTTATCTATAATATGTATGTTTATCAGTTGTCTGGTTGCCATAGCAAGCTCTGCCTAGTTTGGGATCAGATGGCGTTGTGTGAGTTTTATGTTAAGATTACTAGCAATGTCGGATTGGGTCCCACATTACTAGCAATCCTGTTAACCTCTCCAGCTAAGGTGAATGGTTAGGAGTGAGTTCACGTCGGTAGTATAATAGGTAGGATTCGAACCCATGACCTCACGATTGCGAGTCCGATGCCTTAGCCATTAGGCGACCTGCGCTTATTAATTGCCCAAAGACATTATTATTGTTTAGATTAAGTTTGGTGGAGCACATTTTAAGAGGTGTTAAAGGCGTGGAGCCTACACTAGAGCCGTAGCTAGACTTGAATTTAAGTGTTTCCTACGTCACTGGACAAGTATAAGTATATCGCTCGTACATCAGGTGGAGGGGGAGGGCATTCAACAACGACCAAGGAGAGCTGTTGCACGATATGTATAAATTTACTAGCTGTCCCGCGCAACTTCGTCTGCGTAAATTTTCCCCGTATTGCAACATTTCTGCTCTGCTCCTATTGGTCGTAGCGTGATGTTATATAGCCTATAGCCTTCCTTGATAAATAGGCTATCCAACAGTGAAAGAATTTTTCTATTCGGACCAGTAGTTCCTGAGATTACCGCGTTCAAACAAACAAACTCTTCAACTGTATAATATTGGTATAGATTAAGGTAGGGCGGCATTACCACACAATGATACCTGATACCAATACCTGACTAGCATTAGCCCTGAAGGTGTCAGAGTTCTGAGTTCAATTCTGCATGCCCTTCTGACCTGAAGACTCTGACCCTCACTCAGTAAAAATGAAATGTATGTGATCTATACCATACTTAAAGTTCAGATTCGTATGTAAGTAAATAAAGGCCGACCGGGTACACTTTGCGCAAACACAGCAGAGTCACTCTCACCTAATTTCTTCTATGACATCTTCAAATAATTCACAAAACGTAGATGCTGCTTCTCTCTCTTTTTTATTTGAATCATTTTTCTCTCCTACTGTTCGCCAGTATTCTAACTCATCCTCTATTGACAATATTACTGAAAATGATAAATGTTTATACTATAAAGGACTTTGAAAGGACTGCAAAACCGAAAAAAAATACACTATTATTGCAAGTAAGTACTAGTCAAAATTACTCCATGATTTATTCTGAGCAAACAGTTTTCAATAGGTACTGACCATTTATATTGGTGTTTCCCTTTCCATGGGCTAATATCCGCAAATTGGATTCCAAATCTGAGATATTTTTCTGAAGCTTATTGGAATATAAATCATTTCCCTGAAAAAATAAACTCAAATTAGTTTCAGTAAGTTACACCAACCCATACCATCAGAGCCGAGTGTAGTTAGCCATAGTTGATGGAACGAAAAAACCGACACAAATGGAGAGATATTTGTGCTGCTCTGAGGCATGAAGTGGTTTGACAATGTTTATAAATGGCCACCCATCTATGGAATGACAGTGGTAACATTGCTTAACCTCGCAGATATCTCGATCTGCTCGGTCGCCACTGACTCCAGTCCGCCAGGGACCCCCACAGACACACAGTATTGTGTCTATATTCATTGTTCCACCGAAGGAATAACTGATTCTAAAGGATAGAGGTAGTACACACCAAAATGCTTTGTGACTTACACCACCAGCTTCGACATACCTACTATCTATACCTACACATAAATCAAATTTAAATGTCTGTTTGTAATGTCAAAATAAGTTTTTTAATATATGCATATGAAAGGATATATGATACTGATAACAAAAAACACAGTTTTTTTTTTTGTCTGTCTGTTTGTTCCAGCTAATCTCTGAAACTGTTGTATGGATTTTGACGGGACTTCCACTGTCAGACAGCTAATAATATACGGAGTAACTTAGACTACTTTTATAATGACGATTACAATTTCTCACCACTGCCAGCAAAGGAGTGTAAATTTGTCTCCAAATTTGATACAAAGATTCTGCAGCATTACTAGACAAAGTTAATATGTTTATATTACTGAGAGAATGTTCTCCCAACAGCTCTTCTGCTATTATTTTGTAAAAGACTATAGATTTATTTTTATCCGCCTGTATCTGAAAATAGTAAAACCAGATTTTATTTTTACTTTTAAATTTTAGATTGTAAGTAGTTAGGTTATTATTTAACTATTTTATAATTGTGTTGGAAGTTTGGGAATTGATTTTAATCCCACAGGATGAATTCCCCAGATTTTGCCTGTTGAAGGTTAGTTTTATCAAAGTAAACATTAAGTAAAAAACAAACATACACAAAGGACATACTTACAATAGTTTTGAGACCCTTCGCAATCTATACATACCTACTGCTTGCTAACCCAGCCATTCAAACTGGTATAGTGTAGGGGTATTGAACAAACACTAGACACATGAGTACTGTATAGGTGCCTATTATTTTGCAATTCCAGGGGTGTTTCAACCACAAAAGGAGAACAGATAGGCCTTCGGGTTGGGGGATAAGGGGTTATCCCCCACTGGAAGGCCCATCTGTTCCACAATGGATTATCAAAAAAATTGCAAATTTAGGAAAATACTTACTTTAGTATATAGATAGACATCATCATTACTGACAAAACTATGTAAAATTAATACTTGGGGATTGTTAATGAAATCAGATAAAGATTCTTCTGATTTCGAATCTACATTTAAACTTGTCTTGTTATAATAGTGTTCTGAAACAATAAAAAAATAGATAGAAATAACTTAAACAATACTCAAATAATTTAAAAGTTTTAAGAATGTCCATGGATTGTAAATAATAAATGATACATTGTAAGTAACATTATATACATACATACATCATACATATCAACCCATAAGATGGCCCACTGCTGGGCACGGGTCTCCCCAGTAGAACCTACTAGTATGTAGATCCTGGGGGTAATTGCCATAATCGCCACGCTTGGCGAGCGGGTTGGCGATCGCAGTAAGGCTTTAAGTACGCAGAGGACGCTGCTGCCCGTCCTCCGGAGTGAAATCCCTTAGTCGCCTTGACGACACCCACGGGTAGAGATGGGGTGGTACTATTCTTAAGCCGGCACCACACGGCATATAACATTATATAATAACAATGATATTGAAAATAATTTACGCTTTTTGGGTAAAGCTTAAAGAGGCAAAAGTGGAATGAAAGACGTTGGATAATTATAATGAATGAGTAGTGTGTAGCATACATTAACTAGTGAGTAGCATATATTTAAATAATCTAGATCGCTAAATTGGGAAGAATTTACAGTTTTTTCGCAATCTGAATCCATTCAATCGATACATAAGTACCTACGAAAGTAATTTTATTACTAATGAATTTGAGGGAAGAATTTACAGTTTTTTCGCAATCTGAATCCATTCAATCGATACATAAGTACGAAAGTAATTTTATTACTAATGAATTTGGGTTTAAAACAATTAGCCATACTCACCTATTGTGTCGAAAATGAATTTACGAGAGATCGACATGATTAAGATGGAGATGATAGTAAGCTTTTCATTTTATTTATAAATCGTTTAAGTATAAGACTTAACCAGTTCGTCATAGAGAAATAATCACTACGTTTCAATTTGTATTTGTTGTTGTTATTTCAATGAAAAAGCACAACAATCCTGTTGTCATAGCAACCAATGCATTTATGAATATAGTTACCTATAGTTCATAGTAAATTTTTATTTCCTACAGAAAATTTTAATCCTGAGCCTAATTCGGAAAATGATATTTCAAATATGATTTAAATTTAATGAGAGTAAATATCTTTTAAAATTATTTATTATCATTAGTGGATTGAATATAAATTTATATACTTACTGAAAAGTTTCTTCGTAAAGAGCTTATTTTCATCACGTTTTGATCTCTGTCAGTGTCACTGTCAAGATTTTATTTTTAGCGATTTCTCTTGACTATTTATTTCTTGTTTGCCGAAAATAAGTGTAGATATATCCCGAAATCATCGAGAAAGTGATAACATCAATTTTTGCTTCTAGGATTCATAATATTCTCATAATGTTTCGATCTTTGAAACCATTTAGTGCAGTAAGTATTATCACAAATGTATACAAACAAAACATTTGTAACTTCATCTTATATAATTTTGATTTGCCTTATCAGTTGCTATGCTGCTACTGCCTTCTTTGAACCAACAAAAAGAATAATGTTTACAGATGTAGACAAAGGATCATGTCCAGATGCAATGTTATGTGAAGATGTGTAGATAACCATCAACAAGAAGTAGTTATCTACACTTTTTTACACAATACATCATTGTCCAGATGCAATAACCGTGAAACTTGTTTTATAATATATATATACACTGACGGACTTATAAACTGCATCAAAGTAATAGACGACTTTGAAATAAATATTTTAACCAAGTATGCAAACTTTCTATACAGATTTAAATTGAAACCTCTAGATTGGTTCGTGAACTTTAAAACAGCGTAGGATCATATCTTTAAGTTTAAGTTTATGTACTGGAAAGGACCTTAAGACCTTTTTTGAAGAAAAAACAGAAGTTTAAGGAAAAATTGTTTAATTAAAAAATTGGTTTTAACAATAGACACAAACTTTATGCAAGGGTTTATTTGTGTTTTAATAAGGTGTATTACCCCCACGTGCCCTTATTACGGATTCTAATCGGTTCCGCATAGATTTTATAAGGGTTTTTAAAAGATCTTGCGGAATATTGTCCCATTCTTCTGAAAGTGCTGTTCTTAGTGCTGCCACTGTCGTAGGCGAAGGGTTTCTCGCATATACAGCTCTTTTTAAATTGTCCCAAACATGCTCGATGGGATTAAGATCCGGGCTGCGTGCTGGCCAATTCATTGTACGTATCCCAACCTCTTCGCAATAATGTTGAACTTGTGCAGCTGCATGCGGCCGGGCATTATCCTGCATTAAAGTAAAATTTTCGCCTATGAATCCCATGTAAGGCACCACGTGATCTTCTAATATCTCTGTTATGTAGCGATGTGCTGTCAAACCCCCTCTATTACCGTTTTGACGGACCATGTCTATGAACACAAGTTCTGTTCGCCCGTTCATCGATATGCCACCCCAGACCATACATGAACCGCCTCCAAAAGGAACACGCTCCTCAATGCAACTTTGAGCATATCGCTCCCCACGTCGACGATAGACTCTTCTGCGACCATCTGCACCATATAAACATGTCCTACACTCGTCCGTGAACAATACAGAGGCCCACTGCTCTTCTGTCCAATTCAGGTGATGACGCGCAAATCTTAAGCGAGCTTGTCTGTGAGCTGCAGACAACTTTGGACCATTTGCTGGTCTAAAAGGGGTGATAGCCGCTTCCTTTAACCTTCTTCTTATTGTTCGTGCACACACGTTTTTTCCACGCACTTCATTAAGCTCGGTTTTGATGTTAACTGACGTGAGGAAACGATTTCGCAGGGAAGTTGTAACAATAAATCGGTCATCACGACCTGTGGTTGCTCGAGTTCTGCCTGTACCACGTCTCCTCCTGTAAGAACCTGTCTCGACAAACCTTCTGTATATTCTACAAACCGTAGACTGGTTTAAATTTAAATTTCTACCAATCGTTCGTTGATCCAAGCCCTCCCGCACCAATGCTACAATTTGTGCCGCTTGTTCGGACGAAGTATCCATATTATGGTTCAAAAACTCTCGATGTGTTAAAAAACTAACCCAACAATTATGCTGGTAACAATAATTCAATTGACCAAACAAAAAAAATCAATGAGAATTAATTTAAAACTTTGCTATAAATAACACGCAAATCTGATACTACGAGTAAATTTTCTTTTCCCGGCTATATTCATTTGTTTTACCGCAGTTCTATTTTTAAATTTAATTTTTTTTTAAGATTAAGAGCCAGTCTTTCCATATTTATATAATTTAATCTAAAAAGTTTGCATACTTTTATAAAAAAATCCTTTTAGAGTAAACCTGAACTTTGATGCAGTTTATGAGTCCGTCAGTGTATGTATTGTACTTGTATGTATGTATATTTAAAGTATTTGCCCAGTATCCAGCCATGTTATATGGTGTGATTTTTTTAACTTCACTCCAATTTTTGTCAGACTTCAATGTAATGCGCATATCTATATTATAAAGTCTTCCAAAATAATGTTACAAAGATATAGATGGAACTGTATAAAAAAATGTTGCATAGTTTAAGTAAAACTGAGCCAAGGATGGTGACTTTTACTACCATAAATAGAATCTCTTATTATTACTTTGTCACCACCTAAACTCTCCCTCCCGTACCCACGCCCACACGACCACACGCAACCCCCGACCCACTCGAATCCCCCCTTTCCTCCCTCCCACCCACAATATTATGAAAACTGCTCCCGAAAAATGGTTCTGGGTATATGCACATACCCAAAACCATTTTTCGGCAGGAGCGGTATAATATCTATATTGTATAAAAATACCTACCTTTCCTTTGGTTTTTCTCATAAGAACAATAACATCCATTTTCAGACATACAATTTGATAAGACAGCTGCCAAATGTTTCTCGGATGAGCTCTGAACCAGTAGATACACAATATGTACCTACAGACATACCCTGCTATAATGTAGACAAGCCTCAAAGTCTGGACATACGGAAGGCAAGGTGAGGATATGATAATAATTTGACACATTAAAATTATCAAATAATCAAACAATTTATACATACTATAATATACATAGCCTTACGATCAATAGGTCTAAGTAGCAAAACGTCTAACTACTCTAAACGTCTAATTAGCAATACGTCCAACTCGCAAATCGCCTTTGTAGCAAAACGTCTAACTATTGAAATGTCTATGTAGCAAAACGTCTAATTAGCAAATCGTCTAAAAAAATACGAGTACAGTTGCAAACATATTTTATTTGAAAAAAATGCATAAGTAATTTTTTTTTAAACTGTTTATGAATTCAGGATCCGCTTAATATGTCCAACATTTTTCAAAAATTCCATCGGATTAATTTTTTTTCCTGTTAACTTTTTTAGCTCTCTTTTGTATTTTTCATTGAATAACATATCAATTTTTTTCCGTTTGTTGCCTTCAAACATAACATTTTTAAATTTGCGGTCTTGCCAACGGGCTTCTTTCCTCAGAGCTTGAATGAAAAGCAGTAGGGTTGGTTTTGGTTTTATAAACGTATTTAACCGCCTATGCCAACCTTCTAGTGCATTGTTTGTTCGAAAGTTATCAATGTATGAACAGCTAATTATATCTGCAAGAGATAGCAACCACTGTTTTTCAAAATAAGCTATAAAAGTCATCATGTCTTTGCTTTCTATGGCACTTTCAATAATGGCAGTCCAACATTCAGTAATATATTCTGAAGGTAGCAAAGGAATGTTGGAACACACTCTGATGGTTTCTCTACTCTCTCGGTTTTCTGTTAGACTCAATGCTGATGCTCTTTTCCAAACAGCTTTGTTGAAGTGATAGTAACAGCCGGCTATTTTTGAGTGTGGAAACTCATTTTTTATGGCATTAATGAGAGCTAATTCGTAGTCACACTTAATAGTTGTCATTTCTATTTGACAATGCTCTTTAATAAGCTGAAATAAGCGTTCATAAGTTGCCTGCTTTTTATCCGGAAGTAACGCATAAACTATACCCATTACACTAGTTGTATCATCACAACTATTTAAATCAATGTGTATAGATAATAATTCGTAAAATGGCTTAGGTACAGCCTTAAAAGTTGCATCAATAAAATATAACTTATTTTTCATTGTACTCATGCATTTTCTACTCACAGGTGTTGTAAATATTAATATTTTATTGTTCTCATACCCATCTTCACATACAAGGAATTCATCAGCCAAAATTTTAGGAATAATAATTTCGTTCAAGTTTTGGAACACAGTTTTAGGAACATTCAAAAAACTGCGCCGAGCTCTAAATAAAGTGTCTTTTTTTTAAATAAAATTTGGAACCTGATCAATTTTATCACTTTTTACAAATTCCTTTTCAAAAATTTTCTGAACTGGTTTCGCTTTTTCACATACAATTTTTTTGCATTTATCCATCACTTGGTCAATTTCATTTTTTTCCAAATTAGCTTTGCAACTGTGTTCTTTCAACTGACGTAGTACTCTATCTTCATCTTTATTGATTGTGATAGAAGCACTACATTCATCGCGCTTAGCACACCTCCAAAGCGTTGACCCGCCTTTATTAGTCACATTCAAATTGAAACGATAACCATTCAACAGTAGCACTCGTTTTTTTTTTTGACTTGTTATAAAAACAAACTCTCGATTCGGGTTCATTTTAAGCTAGGTGATTCTAGTTCCTCAATCAGGAAATAAATAATTAAGTTTTTATGTATGTAATGTGGCGATTAATCATCAAAGAAAATTTTATCCTCATGACAACTACAATGTCATAATTAAAATAGGTAGGTACTCGTAAATGGCCAGTACTATTAAGAAGAATTTAAAATAAACCTATGAAACCTACTTGCCTATTTAAATCTGAAGAAAATATATTGGCGTAAAAACAGATCTTAATATTTTTATACTCAAGTGTACAGGCGTTATGAGAATTAGACGATTTGCTAATTAGACGTTTTGCTACATAGACATTTCAATAGTTAGACGTTTTGCTACAAAGGCGATTTGCGAGTTGGATGTATTGCTAATTAGACGTTTAGAGTAGTTAGACGTTTTGCTACTTAGACCTATTGATCGTAAGGCTATACATACACAGGTAACAAAATATTCTAATAAGCACCATAAGTAAACTATTTACTGTTATATGTCAGACTAATAATACCACATTTTATTAACTTACAATTTGACAATTTTGAGATAGTATCATATTAGCTAAATAAATTGCAAAATTCATTACCTACCTGCCATAAAATCGTCTTTAAAATAGTATAAAAAAACAAACAGATATGGTACCATGAATCATCATTAATTCATTTACTGACCATTGAAGCCTAAACAGTTTTTATTGTTTCTAAAACTGAAATATTTTGAGTTAAAACAGTCCTGTGTTATTAGTGCGATGAACAGACACTGCAGTGGTGGATCCTGAGGGAGGAGGTTAAAGATCTTAAACACCCTTGTCCCACCACATCTTCATTGTATGGTTCTGCTTACCTAGCGAGGTTAAGCTACCCTAAAATTTAATTCTTGGGCTCCCCAGCATAGTCAAGAGCAAAAACAAGAATCCTGGATCTGCAACTGGGGCTGTTTTATATAAAACAAACATCAATAATTAAAGGAAGTTAATTACATAGGAAGTAACACTAAATTAAATAGTAAAATAATGGATCGGGAGCAGTGATTGGCAAAGGTAGTGCTATTAGGATCTATAACCTCAAATGCTATGTTAACCTGGACTTGCCCTGGGATTCCGGGATTTTCACATTTTAGAATCCTCAAAAATAAATAGTATAAGAAATGTAAAAATCGCAAATGTTTAATAAACAGTTTATGTGTAAGATTATTTACTATTACATCTCACCTTACCTTACATCTTTCTTTTCTAGGAATAACTCTAAATCTCTATTTAGTATGAGTTTGTTAATTTTACGCCCAACTTCGTCTGCGTAATTTTTCAGTTTTTGCAAAATTTTTATTGATGCTGCGCACCTATTGGTCGTAGCGTGATGTTATATAGTCTATGACCCTGACAAATAACATGGGTTTCTATTGGTAAAAGAATTATCAGAATCGGTTCAGTAGGTATAATTAGAGATATTCCCCTTACAACCTCACAAATTTTACCGTTTTATAATATTACTAGCTGTCGCCCGCGTAGTTGATTTCACCCCTTGAAGGGTTGATTTATCGCTTTCGATCAAACAGTTTATTTATCCACATCCACAATGCCAAATACAAAATATCACAGATCTAATTTCAAAACTGACGGAGTTCTACACAGATTTGCAACCCCTATTACAGCCCCTTATGAGTTTATTTTCAAAAACGCTGAGACATGTGTTTTTTTTATTTGAAACGAAAAAGCCAAGTACGAATTTTCATACATCTAATTTTAAAACCGCCGCAGTTTATACAATCTTGTGACGGAGTTTTACATAAACCTGCAACCCCTATTTTACCCCGTTCACTAACCCCTAACCGGGTAAGAGTTGATTTTCCAAAAACACTGAAACACATGTTTTAACCTATTGCATAGGTTTTATCGCGGGCTTTGAGCGCGGCGACCGAATCAAGAAATTCCAGAACGAAAATAAAACCTAACACCCCCACTCCGCGTACCATGTAGCTCGTACGAGCGATCGCTTAACGTATGTATATGGTACGACTGTACGAAGCTCGCACGGATCGAGACGAGCTGCTCCGAAATGTAATTCCCCGAGTGCCAAGTCTTTATTTTTTAATGTCTAAAAGCCCAATTCGAAATTTCACAGATCTAACTTCAGGAGGTATTCTACTTAAAGGAGTACCATACATACTTGCGACCTCTATTTTACCCTCTTAGGGGTTGATTATCCAAAAACACAGAAACAGGTGTTTCTTTATTTTAAACGAAAGAGCCAAATATGAAATTTCATACATCTAACTTCAATACTGACGGAGTTTCACACAAACTTGACACCCCTATTTTACCCCCCTTAGGGAATGATTGTCCAAAAACGCTGAAACACGTGTTTCTTTATTTGAAACGAAAAAGCTAGATACGGATTTCACCAATCTAACTTCAAAACTAACGGAGTTTCATACAAACTTGCAACCCCTATATTACCCTCTTAGGGGGCAAATTTTTATAAAATCTTTCTTAGTGGATGCCTACATTATAAAAGACATCAATGACCAAAATTTCAGGTTTGTAACCCTAGCGGCTTGAGCTCTGCGTTGATGAATTAGTCAGTCAGTCAGGACAAGTGATTATCTTTATATATTATTTCTTGTGTGCGTGTGTATGTCACTGAACTCCTCCTAGACGGCTGGACCGATTTTGATGAAATTTTTTGTGTGAGTTCAAGGGGATTCGAGGATGGTTTAGATTCACAATTGAACCCGATTTACAAAAAAAAAAGAGTCGAGATGAAGTTCGCTGGGACAGCCAGTATATTTATATATATTATACTACTTTTGTCCCGCGCAACTTCGTCTGCGTAAATTTTCCCGTTTTTGCAATATATCTCATTGCTGCCCCGCTCCTATTGGTCGTAGCATGATGTTATATGGCCTAGAGCCTTCCTTGATAAATGGGCTATCCAACAGTGAAAGAGTTTTTTTAATTCGGATTAGTAGTTCCTGAGATTACAGAAAACAAACAAACGGACAAACTCTTCAGCTTTATAATATTAGTATAGATTTACCTCTTTATAATATCATATTAGTATAAATTGGAGACATTAGATGAAGCTGAATCTTAAAATGAGAATGTGATAATGAGGTGGTATATCCACGTTATGCCGCTACAAATCCAGCTGAATGGCACTACGCCGACCGCGGGTCGAGAGTGAAGGAAACAATCAGACTAGGTTTATAAATTGTCCTTGAAAATAGTTGCTAACTAATTCATAATTTAATCAAATAAGATAGCATATCTGTGTACTGCAATCTAAGCCACTTCTTTACAATATTTTTTATGCACTACACAGCTAGGACGTTGTATGGAGATGGCAAAACATTTAGGTATCTAGTAGGTACCTAATTTTTTTACCATTCCCAAACAATATTATACATTATGAACACTAATATTAATAATACAGTTTAAAAACAAATAAATATGATATAGTTATCAAGTGCTTTTTAGATAAATTTTCTTTAGGTCTTCTATTCGAAACAGAACGTAGATGATTTTTGAAAAACATCAAGTGCCGCTACAAAAATTACAGATAATTAACAGAATAAAACCAGGCAAGAGCATGTCGGATCATGCTCAGTGTAACGTTCCGTAGCCGTTTTCTATACTAATATTATAAAGAGTTTGTTTGTTTGAACGCGGTAATCTCGGAAACTACTGGTCCGAATTGAAATACTTTTTATGTTGGGTAGCTCATTTATCGAGGAAGGCTATAGGTTATATAACATCACGCTAAGACCAATAGGAGATGAGCAGCAATGAAAAATGTTGCAAAAACGGGAAAAATTGACGCATACGAAGTTACAAATAAATTCACTACATAATTATGAAAAAATACGATGTGAAAAATTGCACCAGCAGAAGAGAAAATATAAATTGTAAGCTTCAATAGGAGTGCCTATTGAAGGTCTCAATTTGTATTGTTTATTCGGATCAAAATGTAGATGATTTTTGAAAAACATTAAGTGTCATTTACAAAAATTACAGACAATTAACTGAATAAAACCAGGCATGTCGAATATGCTCAGTATAGGGTTACCCAGCCGCTATTACAAATAAATACACTACATATGAAAAAATACGATGGAAAAAATGGCACCATCAGAAGAGCATGGCACTTGCGCCCTTTTGTTGAGAAGAGCAGTTTTCGGCAATAAAAACTAATATACTAAACTAAATTCGTGTCCATATTGTTTCTCTTATTATATGAAGGCACTATGTTCTTGTGTCCTTTAGATACACTGCACTGTTACACAATAACTGTCTTCGAACTATATCCGTGTTGTCGAGGAGCTGGATGGCCTCAATATTCACATGGTGATGAAGTCGATGTTCATGAGCTTTAGCATTTTTTTTTATAATATTGGCGATGAGGTCCACTTTAAGGTCCCGATGGAGGTCGTCCATTCCAATGTAGGGGAATTTATTGTTAATGCACCCTGCATCAACAATAAATTCCCCTGAGTATTTTATTTTGAAAGCGTTGTATCGTCTGAGAATTGCTTTGTTTGGTACAGTACAGGACCAGGCCTAAAACACTACCTTGTGGTACGCCAGCTTTAATGCTGTGCGGTTTAAGCTTAGAATACGCATCTACTTTAATATGTTTTTTTTCTATAATGTTTGTAATTCTATGCACTTGGTCTATTGTAGAATGTTTTTGTCTGAATCCGAACTGGTAATCGGGAATTAGTTTTCTATTTTCAATGACCCGCTTCAGTCTTTTATTAAGTATTTTTTCTAATAATTTGGACATAATTGGCAAAAGTGGTAAAGTGGTTCCCGACTTTGGTATCATTATCACTTCAGCTATTTTTCACATGCCTCAATGTTGCATTTATAATAGTGTTAAGTTTCACTACTGCTTTACGTAGGAGATTCTGTTGAACTACTCCAGTGATAAGATCGTAGCCAGGAGACTTCTTATTTGATCTCTTTGCAGATTTCTTTGGGAGTTGTTAGTTTTATTTTTGTCTCATCATATGACAATGTTGTGTTAGACGTTACATCATCACTGTCAGAGTAATTTGGTTGAAATATTTGTTCACGGTTTTGTGCAAATCTATCAGCTTTGTGTTCATTATTTACTGCCCAGTGACCAGTCTTACCTTAATTGGTGGAATATGCGTGATAGGTTTTATGTATATTTTACGGTGTACTTCGATCACCAGTTTACTGACTTAGGTAGGTGTGCATGGAATATATCATGATGAATCATGATGTATTTGTGTCTTTCTACTGAGTTTTTATGTCAGATTATAATTATGAGGGTTTTGTCGGCGGGGAATCTGCTTTGTTGCCACTTTTGTATTTGTTTCCCTTTTTCACTTAATAGATTTCGAATTTCAAGTGGGTAAATTAGTACTCCTAATTTTCCTTTTCAGAGCAGGTGTATTATTCCAGACGCATTGTTGAATATCTGTAATGAACTTATATGTATATTGCCCAGAAGGCTGGCAACATTGCCACGTTGTATGGCAATGTTTATTCTCTGTGCAAAGAAATGGCCAGCCTTCTGGTCACGAGATGCACTGACAAGACGCTGGAAATATATTTGAATAAAAGGCGAGCACTTGGACCCCATGGCCCTAGCGTCTCAACCCCAAACAGCTCAAATATGTAAACTCCGACTAGTAAGTAATTGAGACGTTTCTAAACCCCAAACCCCTTTTAGGGTTCCGTAACCAAAATGGTAAAAACGGAACCCCTCATTCGTCATGTCCGTAGTTTCGTCATATCCGTCTGTCTGTCTGTCTGACTACTCAATGAAAATTGGTGAGATTTGGGGAAAAGGTGTCTTAAGTCGGATAGCTAAATAATAATAATAAATATTTTTAGGGGGCCCGCATTCCATACATAACAGAAGCTGTTATTTTTTTTAGCAAACATCAACGTGTGGCACATTATTCAACAGGTCTTTTAAAACATTTTAAGGTTTCTGATAAACTTTTTTAATTGAGTGAATATTTTTGGAAATAATAGCTCCGAAAGTTGCATAAATTGTATAAAGCCCTTATCTTTTGAACCATGTGACCAAAAAATATAAAAAAAATCACAAAGGTCGCGCTTAATAAATACTTACTAAAATAAACTAAAATTATTTTGGACATTATCGGATATACCATTATTGAGTTATTGCCGAAAAACTGCGTTTCTCAACAAAAGGGCGTAATTGCCATGAACATACGCTCTCCCGCTGATGCAATTATTTCAGGCTGCGGAACCCTACACTAAGCATGGTCCGACATGCTCTTGCCCGGTTTTTAACACACTGTTAATAACTTCACCTGTATGTATGGAACAGAATTTTGGTCATGATTTTCACCCACTCCAAAACGTCAAATTAAATTGAAGATTTGCACACTTAAACTATAGATTTCTTTTTTTAAGTAATTTTGTTCAAGTCTATTTTTTTCCCATTACTTACCACATTATTTTTTCTTTAATTGTCAAATAATTCAGTAGTTATAAATTTTGTGCCAGCTTCAATTTCTCCGACTGCACGTTTAGCAATTAAATAAAATTACATGTAGTATAATTCATTTTCATAATTATTTGCACTTCAAACAAAGATTTTTTTACCTAGTTAATTATTTTAATTAAATTTTATAATGGCTGCACGTCTAGTAATCTATTAACATTACATTATACTTAATTAATTATAATATTTTTTATGCATTTTCAACAATAAAATTACATTATAATTAATTTTTGTTATATTTTTTTGTACTTTAACAATTTGTAAGAAGTGCAAAAAATAAAATAACATTACAAATTGTATTATTAATTATAATGTACCCAATTATATTTAATTGCTAGACGTGGATCCATTATGAAAATTAATGATTTATATTGTAATTTGAAGAAATAACTAAAATAATTAATTAGAATGTAATTTTATTTTATTAATGATGACTATAGTTATTAGAACTACGACAAGACAATAGATAGTTTTATTTGTGAAATTATTCTTACAATTATATTTTTTATCATCATTTGATGAATAACAAATTATGATAATAAGTTTATACCTATTTATTGTATTTGTTATTTCTAGTTATAATGATTAATTGGGATTTATAAATCCACGTCAACAATTTAATTGTGTCTATGACAATTTATTAATAATTCACGGTGTCCTTAATAATTCATGTGGTGATGTATTTGGTCTTCGTAACAGTCGTCTATGATAATACTATTTCGAGAGAGAGCAGGGTGTCTAATAATATGGTAGTTTCTACACCAACCAAGATACTATAATAAGCACATGAGATGTGTTCAACAACCGAAAGTTTTCCGACCCGTGAAACAAGAACTGTAGTAGTTTTTAACATTATCGAGCTCATGATTTTCTTCACCGATTAGTATATAATAACGAAACATTCTTGACAATAAAGTCACTTCCACAGTTACAGACAATTACAGGTAAATTAGCTTGAAGAAATTTTTGCGTTTGTAGTAGTGTATGGTCAGCAAATAAAAAAAACAACATTTTATTTTTAGTTTTTATTGTTTTAAAGGTAATATACGTTTGTGGCTGGAGCACACCAAATGCGTGCACGTCTACGCATACGCACTACGTACTAATACGGTCGTGAAAATGTGTATCCACCGCATTGTAATCTATGGAACTGTATGAGGCAGACAAGCCAGTTCCAAACATTACAAGCATTGAATGCCGGTTTTCACTTCAGTGAAGACGTGTATGAATTAGGTGTTCTCCGGCCATAAATGTTTTATTCTAATAATTCATCAACCCCAGGCATATCACAATCATCCCCATCCTCGCTTTCATCAGATGAATTATTTAAATTAATTATGATTCGTTCTGATATTGCGTCTAAAGCTGCGTCTCTACCCTGATATTTGCTTTCCTCCTCAATAGCATGCAAACAAACTTTTCTCCATTCCTCTACAGTTATGGCGTTCATTTTTTCTTCAGCTAATGACATTATAACCTTCATATTCATTGCGACATTCTTTTTTGCGACATATGTTTTCACTATCCCCCATATATTTTCTATAGGATTAAACTCCGGATGGTATGGTGGTAAACGCAGCACAGTATGACCGTGCTGTCGTAATATTTCGTCTATCTTGTACTCTATAAATCTCGCCTTGTTTTGCAGAATCAGTTCATATAATTGAGGCTTAAGCAACGTGGATGAATGCTCAATGTTTCGAAATGTCAGCCAGTCTATCATTTGCTGTTTTCTAGAATTACTATTCGGTGCAGGATTTTGTATTGAGTTATGATATGGTGCGTTGTCAACAACAACAACACTATTTGGTTGTAATTTGGGTATTAATTGAGTTTGAATCCACCTTGAATAGTTGTCATAGTTCATATTGTTGTGGTAATCTCCACTTTTTTGGTCGGCTTTAAACATAAGCAATGCATTTGGTATAAAGCCATCGATACCACCGGCATGAACAATGATTAAGCGGTTGCCTTTCGATATATGTTGCTTCAAACCTGAAGTGCTTCCATCTGACCAAGATTTCGAGAGGGTATGTGATGTATGTATATATGTTTCGTCGGTGTAAACAATTGGTCGGCGTTGTTCACGATATTCAGCAATTTTCATCAAATAATTAATTCGCAAGTATCTAATTTCCTGTTTTTCCATAAGAAGTTTCCGGTTATCTTCTGTTTGCTTCCAATTAAAACCTAATGACATGACGTGTTTTCGTAACGTGCTGACACAACCTTTATAATCGATATCTTCTTTCAATTTTGAGTGCAAAGTTTTTAAAGTGGGAACTTCTTTATTTGTGATGTGGAAGTCATGAATTGTTCTTCTGATAACTTGCTGATCAAAGTTATCGATTACTATTGTAGGTTTACGATTCGGTTTCTTTTTAGGAGATTTAAATGTTACTTCCTGATCTGAAGGACGACATTTGCTTTCTGATACTACCTTTCTGACGGATGCTATTGAAATTCCTGTTGATTTAGCAACTAATTGAGTGGGGGTCATAATACTGCTCGGGTTGTTATTACACTCATTTTCGAAATATTTGTACAAACAGTACAAAACTTCCTTAGTTTGAGAAGTCAAAGGCTTGCCTCGACCATGTTTTAACACTGGAGCCATTTTGAATTATCAATATAAAGTTACAACACTTACACACTTGAAATTAAACACTTCAACAAATATTTTAACAATAATAACAAACAATAACAACAATCAACAAATACAAAATTTCACAATGAAACTACTACGTATCTAATAATTATAATTTTTTAATGAAATGCGTGCTTTATGTTCTAACGGTATCAAGCGACTGACGTCAGACTGCACGTGGCACCTGCGGACAGAGTAAACTGGTTTATTCTGGTTTTGTGCGTGTTTCCACTTTCCACTATCAAGTGACGATTTATTTATTTGTTTTGTTTCGTAATTATTATGGTCAAAACTTTTTACCTATAGCTAAACTACTATCATCTAAAGAACGACACGATATTTTATTGTTTCACGGTAGTCGCCTTGTCGTTTGCTCAAGGACGTGAAATTGAATGACATATTTTTTTTAATAAAGTCAAAACCTTTTTCTTTAAAATAAAAACTTGTTTTTATTGAAAACAAAAATCAGAGTGTTGCTAGGGATAAGTATTAAATTAAATAGTAATGTTAGGATATTGAAACATTTTTGTAAGGGCCAGAACGATATAGTGGAAACGCGCTCTAATATCTAAGTAACATACACACCACTACATATGCAAAAATTTCTCGAGACTAATTTCACTGTAGTAGGTTACATATTCTATTTCTTCTTCTTCTGTTATGGTTTTTAGGGTCCGTAGAGAAAATGGCAAAACGGAACCC
The DNA here is from genome assembly GCA_945859575.2 of Herminia tarsipennalis. Lineage (NCBI taxonomy): Eukaryota > Metazoa > Arthropoda > Insecta > Lepidoptera > Erebidae > Herminia > Herminia tarsipennalis. The sequence goes on from OX243830.2 coordinate 29,132,175, forward strand.
TTATAGTTTTGCTATGTCCGTCAGTCTGTCCGCAGCTTAGCTCAAATTCTGAGGTTTCAAAGACCATTATTCGATTTAGAAAGCCCTTTGTGAAATATTAAGCTTTAGTGCATTTTTTTGTTAGAGCCAAGGGTGTGTGTGTGTGTGTGTTCCTTCCAGCTAAATGGTTGATGTTGGGTATGTTAAAAAACCCAAGTGGTAGTTTATATAGTGAAATTAAAAGGAAAACTATCACAGCTAAGTAGGCTTTACAACTCAACGAGTAACAGCAGACTAAATGAGAAGTAACAAAATTTTCGTACAGATTCCATTGAAAAATACTTAATATCTATAACGTTGTTAGTAGTATGAAACAAAAACAACAGAAAATCCACTTCTTAAGCCGCATTATTCGGATGGGGGACTACGGAACCCTAGATTGTGCGTGGCCCGACATGCACTTCCCCGGTTTTTTTTGGTCTGTTTGTTATTTTGGTCTTTGTTTGGTTCATTGTTAGGCTCATTTATTGCTTATATGTATAAATTTTATGCATAGCATGGTCTTTGCGTCAGAGGTTAAAAAATAGATTCAACACTGAAATTAGACTGTTCGTTAGTAAGAAAGTCGGTAGCACACTTGTATGAAAAATGTACTAATCCCACTATCCTTTTAAGAGCTAGATCCGCACTTGAACATATTTGTATGCTCAAACTCCAGCTGTTTAAAAGGTTGTGCGTACCCAGACTTGGAACAAATAATATTTATGGATCACACAAAGTTTTGTTCCATGTGTGAGTCTAAACCACTAGCTCTTGCGCAGTAGCCGTACGTCCTACAACTAAATTTCCTTCATTGAAATCCCGTAGCCGTATTTCTATCCAAGTTTATAAGCCAATAATTTTGTTACACATAATTTTCTCAAACATAGAGTTAAGATACGTACGTATAGTACGCAAACCTTGTCTTCGTAAGGAACAATAATTTAAAAAGCCTGTTTAGTATCAAAACAGTGAACCAGGAACAGTTCTGCAGGTATATTTAAAGCTGTAGAACGTTCTCAACATTTTAGCATCCCATAACATGTAATGGCTCAAAAGAAAATACTGTGTAGTGCCGCGCCACACTGAAATAAATAAAAAAAAACATTAACGCGAAACTGTCCTCTCTGGAGGACTCGAGGACACATTCATCACGACACACCCGCACAGAATATCTCGCTGTAATATAGGAGCCATTGATAGCAGATTATAACACAGAAAATAAAAATAAAATATAGCCTGCCGTAACAGCCAAACCGGCTTTGCGGACAAAAAACCTGTTGCGAATCGAGTGTTTTAATTTGATGTTGAAATTGGTTAAAACGCAGGATATCATGGTGTACCTACCTATGTTTTAAGGGTATGGGAAGGGCACACAGCTTTACCATGCATGTGAGGCGTAGATAAAAACGTTGGGCTCGTAAAATAGGTAGGTGCTACTTACTACGTTACTCTTTAATCTAGAAACAGGATAATTAATAAGTCATAGGTATAAAGAAATGATATCTTTATACGTCTTATTAATTATTCTGTTGCTAGATTGAATTAAGAGTTCCATGTGTAGCTTTGTTGGATGAATCCATAGAGGTTTTAGGCTGAAATTGGTTGATTTACCTATAAATTTATTAAAAAGCACGTGGAATTTTAAGTGAATGACATACATCCATATAAGCACCTTGTTTGTTTTAGTGGCGCATTAAGTTGAAAAAAAAAAGAAAACAATTTAGCTTTTTTTGACAGGTTATTGCCCTAACAGCATGCCCTACCAAGATGGTATGGTTATGGTTATGTGGGGTCTTTGCCTTTACTAAACCAGTATCGTAAGACTTGTCTCCGCCTCTTGGTTGGACCAAAAAACCTGTTGCGTCTGTGATGGTCTGCTTTTTAGACTGTATGTTGTACGCGTTTATAAGTGGTCCTTCAAACCAGCCCTTGCAGATTCAGATTGGACTAAACGTTTTGGGTAAACAATGTTATAAACAAGCTATAATATATACACAACATTTGTTTGGGCTAAGAGGGTAATGCGCTTTGGCACGTTACAAGTTGTCGCTAATTTCATTGATTTAGTTGGTACTTAATAACTGATAGTAATATAAAAGACGTAAATTTAAACAGCATTTGTAAACACGCGTATGGCGCACGGCCACCTTCAACTCACAGGTTCTAAGCTGTTGATATTACATTGGCTATAATATTTATTTTCCAGACTTCATTATCAATCTCGCAAAAGAGGCATGTTGGAAAATGATCTGCTACTGAGCACCTTTGCTAAGAAATACTTAGATGGATTCGACGAAAAGCAAACAATTATGTACGATCGTCTTATAAACTCTCCAAGCAATGACTGGGATATCTTCTACTGGATGATTGAAAAGATACCTACACCAAAGGAGTATGATAATGAAATAATGGACATGCTCAAGAAACATGCCAAGAATGAAGAAAGAGTTTCCCTACGTGTACCTGACTTATACTAAAGTTGATTAGTAGTTATTCTTTCTATATTTTGATGTAACCCTCGGCAGATATTCAGTATTACTGTTTGTATTGAGATATAATATTATTTATATAAATTGTTTGTGACTAGGTATCTAGTTAATAATAACGCAATTAGAAACTATGTAGTTTGTTTTGATTTTGATGCATCTTCAGGTCAGATGGATGATTAATGATATGATTCTGTTATTATTTTACAATGTCAACAAATAAACGATGACGCATACTTCACTATTAGGGATAGTTGCAATAATATTTATTAAATAAATAAATAATGTTGAGGAAAACAATAAAAAACCGTTAAAACTTTCTTCATTATTTTTATTTACCATTGATTTACAAATTAATCTTTAAAACTCACTATAAAAATGGATATAATTATGATAATAATGATGGATCCAAAAATTAGTTGAATTGATCTCAGAGTAGATAAAATATTGAAGTATCATTTTATTAATGTAACCAAGAATAAACATGTCAGTTAGTAAAAAGAGTCATTGCAATAAGTTAGTTTGATTGTATGTTTGTCTCAGTTTTGACCAAAGGTGTGTGTGTATTTTTTTCATTCCTAACTGCGTACAATTTTGGATATGTCTCGGCGCATGTTCAATGATTTAACTTTTTAATACGGCACTTGGCTGTCAAAACAAATCAGTATATTTTAATGAAACGACAAACCGTGTACTATGACGTCACATTTTGCGCCAGTCAAATCATTATATATGATTATAAATTCATAAAAACAATAAATTGTTGACAAACATCGCTTTTCAAAGTATTTCAAAGGCGTGATATTGCTTAATTTGTTGTAAAATAATTTATTATCATTATAGAAAACTAACCAATTACTGATTGTTACTATTACGACGATCTTTTTTGACATTTTTGCTTTTGTCGAAGTAAATTTATTATGCAGAATAATTCGTAATGTAAATTGGTGTCGTGCGTATAACAATTTATTTGCCAGTAGTATTAACATAGTCATTTAAATGTGTATGAACATGGAAGCTCGGGGTGACCTAATACGAGCATTTCACCGACCTTATGCCGCACGGTGCTACATATACAGTAAGGTGCCTTCAGATCGCGACGTGTCTGTCGCTACTCGCTAACACGTCGTAACGCTCAACTGAATAAATAACAGTGCGTAATCTTTATTTATCAAAAATATTATTTTATAATTCGTGTTGATTATGAATATTGAGCCCCTACGTCATCACAGGTCAGCGTATCTTATCTGCCGTTTAAATGTTAGTGCTTTGATCCAGTCGAGTCAGTTATTTTGAAGCAAGTTGTGAACATAGACAGTATTTTGAACAGTGTTTAATAAATCGTTATTTTTTTAAATATTAAAACTGTGATTTGTGATTAGATAAATAATAAATAAATACATTTGTGTTTGAAGTGTTAATATTCTGTGATTAAAATGCCTATTCGTCGCAGTAAGGTAAGTCATTAATTAATGTGCTTTTATTTATTTTATGATACTTTACACCAATTTAGCTTATTTTTAAAACTAAGTTTACGAACTTTATCATTTGAAATATAAGGTAAAAGACGGATATTTTAAATCGATATTTGATATACTTCCTTATCGATCGGATGTACCCAAGTAGATATCACTTAATTCTTTAAGCACTGATAACAAAAAAATCGCCTAAAAAATCTAATAAATGGCGCAGTAGGCTTAAGTAGGTATATATTTATAAATTTATGTAATATGTAGTTTCCAATTAATATAATGAACTATTATTTTTTAGATATTTTTATTATCTGGTATTTGAAGAAAGCACACCTAAATGTGCATTACAAAATTGTATTCTAACTAAATATGTATTTGATTGACACGTTCCCGCTTTAGTGAACTACAGGCGTTCAAGTTCGTTTAAGTATTACAGTTATGCGTGAATATGGTCAACTTATGGTTTACTAATTAAGACCAGCATCACACCTTACATTCAACTTTAATATATTTATTATGAACTACATGTACACGAACAATTAAAAGAAAGCAATGAATCCTATCCTACATTAAATTAATACACATTGGAATTGGGTTGTGTCTACTAAGTATTTTTTCTGAAATTTATTATAACAGCCCTACTGTTAGTACTGTTACACTCGCCCCCTATTTGAAGTTACAACTTTAACAGTCTAAGCATTATCATCACTAATGTAATGAGTAATGACCATTGCGATAATACTTACATACCTATACCTATAAATTTGTAGAAGACCTATACAGTAAAATGAATTCTTATTTCAGGTACTCGTAAAATGGATCTTCGAGAATCAGCACAAGTTGCAAACGATTCGGTGTTGTAGTTCATCGCTACGGTACAAGGAGTTAGAGGAAAATGCGTCGCAAACGCAACCGGAGCACGTGGCTCCCCTTATGAACGTGCCCGCTGACAAGCCACGCCCACATATTACGTCAGACATTTCTTTCAAGGTAAACGTAACGCCACTGGTGGTAATGTTAGATAGGTAGTTATTTATCTACCTAAAATCATAAAATTGATTAATGATATTTGTTATCGGAATAATTTGATGGCTCCTGTGTAAACTATCGCGTAATTTTTGAGCTTTTTTTAACTATTTATAAATGAAGTTTCCAATGATGTTATATTGAACTACAAATTAATAAGGATTTTTGAGATATTACAATTTACAGTTCGTAAGTCAAATATGCGATCATTTATCATGTTGCCATAGCTGGTTGCATTATTATTACTTAAATAAAGCATATTCTTTTTGTCAAAATTCAGTAGTGAAAGGCGTATGGCATAAGAATTATACCTCACCTGGTACAAAATTCGATTGGATTATTATGGCATAGAACTTTTTAAGTCATACCTTTTTTAATTAATAACTTTTTCACTCATAAATAAACGATTTTGATAAAGTTAGTATCATGGGCACATACCAACCCTTGAATATGACCACACCTTTCTGTTACACCTTGTGTATGTAGATATGTAATATTCTTTATTACCTCCTTTCAAACCACAAGACGGATGTTAAGAATTAAGACGTCGTTAGATTTGTCTTGACCGCCCAAGTGTTCTTAGATAAGTGACGTTTAAAAAAAAACAAACATGGCGGCTGTGAGAAGTCAAAAACAAGAGGTGTGGAAAAAAAGTTTTTTCGAATACCGCAATAAGGGTATCCAATTAAAGGGCTAATCGTAAGCATTCCAAAAAGGTATAACATGGTTATGACTGTAATACTAAATAAGTAAATTAGCAACCATTTCTGTTTTCAATTTTCAATACTTTGCAAAAGCTGTGATAAAAGTAAGGTGTTACATCGGTTACATCCTACAACCACTAAAAAGTATTAAATAAAAAAACTCACCTGCCCATAAAGACGCAAACAAGATCCCCTGCATATGTATTATCATGCAGTCGGAAGCATTAATGAATCTGGTTGATTTTAGTAGTGCCCCCGACTACATGGTAGTGTAGTAGGGGATCTCGTTTGCATCTTTTTTGGACAGGCCGGTTTTTATAAAATAAAAATAATGCAATAGTCTAACTAACGTATGTATTTAAGATATGTGTATTTCTGCTGGACATAGTTTAGGCCTCCGTGCAGTTACTAAGCAGCTGTTTCTATTACAGCTAAATCTGATTTCGAATTGCCATTATTTGGCCTACTAAATAACTGCATGGTGTCTACACGATTACGACTTGCATGCGCAAACAGTTTGTGCAAAAATTGCCAGAGAGCTGATTGCGCATGCAAGTCGCTGCGTGTAGCCGGACCCCTGCACGATCCACGCACATACATACATACATATCAACCCATAAGATGGCCCACTGCTGGGCACGGGTCTCCCCAGTAGAACCTACTAGTATGTAGATCCTGGGGGTAATTGCCATAATCGCCACGCTTGGCGAGCGGGTTGGCGATCGCAGTAAGGCTTTAAGTACGCAGAGGACGCTGCTGCCCGTCCTCCGGTGTGAAATCCCTTAGTCGCCTTGACGACACCCACGGGTAGAGATGGGGTGGTACTATTCTTAAGCCGGCACCACACGGCAACGGCACGATCCACGCACATACTTAGGTATTTACATAAACCGGTTGGTGCACCGGGATACCGTTTTGCCGTCAATCAAGAATTGGTGCAAATAAGTAGTTTTGTGCAGGCCATTTGTGTCGGATAGGTATCATTTTGACAGCTTAACGCACCTGCTTGTCTAAACAAAGAGTTTATGCAAATAAGATTTAGCATGTAGCCGGGCCATTACTACGCTTCTTTTGTCTCATATATTTATTTTTTATAAAAAAAAAAGATAACTAGCAATGTGGGATTGTGGGTCCCACATTACTAGCAATCCTGTTTACCACTCCTCCAACCTCACGATTGTGAGTCGGCTACCGCCGCTTATGCGTATTAAATAGAAAATATGAAATATCTAAGTCTGCACTAATTTATAAGAGGATTAATCTCCGTGCGACATTAGCTTAGCTACCTATCTACGAGTTTATATTCACGGCGCTTTCTTAGCATTACTTGTCTAAGTTGTGTTTAAATTCCCGCTACCTTCTGATACGTAGAAGAGTATATTTATTATTTATATTATTGCGATTTGCGTTAGATTGAATTGTTGGAGAATTTATAATCCGTTTCTCATGAATCCGTAAAGTGTCATTCTCATGGAATTCGGTAGCTGTATTTTTCCCGCATCTACTACGTATATCAGTTTAATCATATTTCCTTAAACATTACCTGCTAATTGACATAACTATGTGTTTATATAGGTAATTAATTATCAATACTTAGAAATTATTTTGTGTAGAAGATTAATCAGCAAATTAGGTATTATATTCCGACTGGGTTGTCGTGGTAGGGATAGGTAGGTTTTTTTTTTTATTACTTATTCAATTCGAGTTCCATTACGTGCATAATTCAATTAACTACGTTAATATATTAATAGGTAGGTACCTACGCTTTCGCATAGGTAGGTATCATTGACTAATTTATGTTATTCCTAAACTGCGTAATCATTGCGATATATGATGATAGTTTAGTCTATTGTTTTAATTACGAGTTCAGTATTCACCTAGATACCTACATAAGACTTTAAGACAACAAATAATTATAAGTAGGTAGGTACATTACCTATTTTTTTTATATGAGCTGTCGTTCATAATATATGATTTGAACCTTTATCTTGTTTGTGTGCACTCGTGTAAGTTAGTTCTAAACTATTATCTCCTAGTCTGACTTGCCAGCTGCCGCGTGACTGGTTGACTGCCAATCGCCTGACGATATTGCGCTATACTATTTCATGTGAAATGTATAAGTACCTACCTCATTTGGACGTAATTACGTAGCCTTTCGATAGTTGTGTCAAACTGCGATGTTATTAATGACTTTAATCTATAGGTCACATGTACACAAATATCAATATAGTCCGTTCACAATCATATGGCGCCTGGCCTAAAAGTTATTGGATAATGTTGTTGCCAATTCTTCACTTAACGTTCACCCTATTACGTGTACTATTACTCAAGTGTGTAGTACTTATATTTAATTTGACATTATTTAAGAGGGTGTGGAATTAAAATATACTAAGACTACACCACACCACTTACTGTGATACTCGTACCACACAAGTCATTTATTCAAGGTTGGCGCATTTTTTATGGAAGTACGAATATACAGTTTCAATAAATCGCGTTATCGAACACCACTTTTTGCACACAATTTTGAGACGCAGAGGCAATAACTTAGCCTTTTTTGTTATCCTACTAAGAGTTTCTTTTGATATGTCTGCAATTAACAATTAAAACATATTTATTTCGTTACAAATAACATTATAATTATAATATTTTTTTTCATTCTATTGTCTGAATAATTATTCAGGCAATAGAATGAAAAAATATAATTTTTCCATAATATTGGCGTAACGTCTGAAGTTGGTATATGTTTTCTATTCATTATGTGGCTCCAACATTAATATCAAGGTACCTATTCATAATGATGAACGCACTAAAAGTAGCTTATTGACAATTTAAGGTTGTTAAATACAAAAGTGGCACGTGTATTTAACACAGGTATTTTACTAGAACGAAGCATAGGTATTATTTATGAATGTTGTACTACGGCGATGAAAAAACTAGCACACATTAGTATATAACGAATAAGAGAATCACATTGGTTGTAGAACTAGTAGATACCTAAGCAACGGAATGGGGTGGTAGTTATACGGTATAACCACCATCCCGTTGCTAAGTATACTTGGCAATTATAAGTAATTCGTAGGTACGTCGCAAGTCAGCTGTCTGTTGGGGATAAACTGATGAGTATTTTACTCGGTAAACAAATAAAGAAAGCTAGGTCTTTATTTATTTTTTAAATTTTAATTTGTCTCCAATTTCCATTGTATTAACAAGTTGTAATATTTTCAGCGTGAAGATTTACAAGTGAGGCTTGCAGCTCCTTATCAATTAACACCAAAGCCTGAGGCAGTAGAACTAGGCTTTGGCAAGTATTTCACCGATCACATGATGAAAATAAATTATTTTAAGCAGTTAGGAGGATGGCAAAAACCGGAAATAATGCCTTTTGAAAATTTAAGTATACACCCAGCTGCAAAAGCTCTACATTATGCAATACAAGTAAGTTCTTATTCATATGTTTAGTCAAATAAGAACAATTTGTTTTCAAAGAAGATCGAAGAATAAAGCTATAACAAATAAAAAAGTTATCTAATCCTTAAAAAATAACAAATACACATCCAAGCGATGTAGGGTCATTCACATGACCTTGTATACATTTTAAGCAGTTCGTTAGCCTTTTATAAAACAAATATGTTATTTTATTTATGTATTTAGAAATATATATAAGTATGTTTATCAGTTGGCTGGTTGCCATAGTACAAGCTCTGCTTATTTTGGGATCAGATGGCATTGTGCGAGTTGTCCCAAGATATTATTAATATTATAACGAGGAAAGATTTGTATTTTTGTATGTAACGAATAAACTTAAAAACTACTGGACCGATTTCAAAAATTCTTCACCATTAGAATGCTACAACGCTGCTAACGGGGAGTAATATAGGCTATACTTCATTACTAAAATATAGATATCCCTACGAAAATTACAATTATCTCAAGATATAAAAAACGGCATCGCACGGGGGTGATAGTAGTACACTAGGGGCAGGGAGCTTGTATTGGATATAGTTATGATATACGATGCGTTTTTCTTCTATGGCATCCATAGACTTTACAATAGAGCAACTTTTCTTTCAGTTATTTGAAGGGCTAAAGGCATACAGAGGGGTTGACGACAAAATACGATTGTTCCGGCCAGAATTAAACATGGAAAGAATGAATTTAGCGGCAGCACGGTCCGGATTACCCACGTTTGATGGATATGAACTTATCGAGTGTATATCAAGGCTGATACAAATAGATCAAGAATGGGTGCCGCATTCGGAAACCTCTACATTATATATACGACCTACCTTAATAGGCACTGAGGTACGTAGCAATTAAATATGGGTTCATTACTTATTTGTACTTATTAGGGTTCAATGCGTCATTACTAGTGGTCGTATAATTGTGCCCTTTTTTACCTGAATTTGTACATCGAAATAATAGTGTGGATATGCCGTTACGTAAAAGTTAATTTTATTGTTTAACTGATTTATCTATATGATATGGTTTGGTATCAAGTTAGTGTTCATAATGTGAAAGTTTTAGCTAAGAATAACATGAAATTGTTAATTGATTAAAAATTAATATGTTCCGATATTCACATCGTTGCGTTATGAGAAAAAGGGAATGTTAAAGTGTAATAAAGAAGGTTTGATTACTCGCTATCAGTTCATTAGGTATCTATTCATTTATAGTAAAGGATTAATCATTCGAGTTTTGCACACGGGGGATTCCTATTTTTGCATGAGTAGTAGTAGTTTTGGAATATCTAATTTAAATAATTGACATTCATTTGGCTTTGCCTAAGTACTTTTTAATAATTTTCCTGTTTGTTGTGTTTTCTTATATCTTATTTTTATTTCAATTCAAATACCGCGAATTATATTTTTTTTTTTATATAAATAAACTTACCGCGTTTATATTAATAAAAAAATACTAAATGGCCTGTATGTAATTGAGTCTCATATGATTCATGAACTATTTTTATGTGAGTATGACTCGCACATGACTGTGATCTCATTAGGTACATGCAGAACGCGTTAATTAATCATTCGTAAATAAAATTTCAATACATCAAAATTATTCCAAAGAAACCTGCAAAATAAATATTATCAAAAAAAAAATGTATATTATATTTTTTTTTCATGCTAATTTTTGACGTGTAAACCGCTGAACTGATTTAGATAAAATTTGGTATGGAGATAGTTTGAATCCCGAGGAAGGATATAGAATAGTTTGTATTGTGTAGTGTTTCTAGTGGAAATTAGTATGTAGGTATATAATATCATGAAAACATTCCACTTGAAAGCAAATTTGTTGCAGGTAATGTAAAAATCAGTACATATTGCGTAAGGGGCAAATAAAGTAACCCATTTCTTCTTATCTTTTTTGCTCTATAAATAAACGCTCATCACCGAACATAAAAATGGCGTAAAATGTTGTTATCACTGACTAGCAATCACAAATAAATTTGTCCGATCATGCCATAATTATCGACGCACTTACAATTATTTGATAAATGGTATAGGACATTAGTGAATGTTTTCACTATGCTTAAGATTGGATATCTATAAATTCACGTGTAAGTTTTGATGGATGTTGCGATTACCTGTATAAGTATAATTTAATCAACGATTACTCAGGCGGCTATTGTCGCCAAAGTAACGATTATATCTCTACGTATATTAAATTCATATGAATGTTGTCCGAGGCCTGCCTCACGTACCTAGATTATTTATGACTTGGTGGGATTTTAATCAAAACGTCTTTACTGAGTCAGTCCTCCATAATATGGACATTCTATTTATGCAATTCGGGCATTAAATGTTTTAGATTTTTGTTCAAATTTTTGTGATTGTCAAATGTTGTTAGTCATGGGTTGATGGGTTAATACACGTAATATATGTTGAATATAAAACACAGGTAAGGTAAAATAAAAATATAGTTAATAGATAATAATTGAATTAAAGTCTCTGTTCATAAAACTAAAACACATTTTTATGTAACTATTTGTTAAAAAATTGCAAATTGGCATTCCCAAGCGAGCCCAATTTTATACTAAACTATCAATGTATAAACATTGATAGTTTTAGGTATACAATGTGATCATCATTTAATTAACATTGTATGAAATACCAACTACTGTTTCCTACTTACCAGTTACTTACCTGTTTCAACAACAATATTAAAGATATTTTTTAACTCCATGAAATATAAAGGGCATGAACAAAAAAGGAAGTGAGCCTTAATAACCGCAATTTAAACAAAAACATAAAACTCGTTTGCAAGGAAGTAAAGACTTGATTCGAAAAGCTGGTCGCAGTCGTAATAACGCAAATGTTTGCGAACAAAAAGCTGCAAAAAAATAGGGATCGAATTTTGATAAACATCTAGTTTTGCACATGTATATAATGCTTTTATCAAGGACTTACCCATGATATCAGTTCAAGGTAACATTTATGATAACTTGAAAAGGCAAACGTTTAGATTTCGTGATTGGATGCTCTTACAAACAACTTAATCGAACATTGTACGTAATGAGTGTTAATATCGGCATTTAGATTTATCGACTATCTGAATCTAAATGATTTAAGCGATATGCTTAAGTGTAATTTAAGGATGCAACGTTTCAGGATAACGATTTTTTTTAAATTATCTGACGGCGATTTTTTTGAATTCATGAAAGTAATTAGTCATAGGCGGCGTTATACCGAAATTATTCAAATTTTGCCCAAATGATTTTGCGAGTAATAAAATTGTGCATTCGTGACCGTGTCATAACGATCGATAGATGTACGTAATAATATTATTTCAAACTGTAAAATAGGTCGGCGTCTTCGCATAGGCCATAGTTTTAACTACACATTTATAGTAGTTATTTATTTACATCAGATAACATACGGTTTTATTTGAATAGCCTACGTTTGGCATAATGGCCCCCGAGTCAGCGTTGCTGTTCGTAATCCTGAGTCCAGTGAGCGCATACTACAAGACGGGAGGCGATGGAGCCGTGTCCATATACGCCGACCCAGCAGTCGTTCGCGCTTTCCCTGGAGGAGTTGGTAATAGAAAAGTTGGATCTAACTACGGTCCCACGATAGGTGAGTCTTCTTAATATGTTACAGAGAATAATCTGTTCATTTAAAGTAAATTTTATAAGCTTTTTCTACAGTAAAAACTCTTTGTTTATTATATAAAGTAGGTACTGAATAGAGTACAATTAACAAGTGTCTCAGTATTTGAAGACGCTACTGAATATTTTTTTGCTATTATACTCGACAATAACCTTGAATATTTCTAGAATAACATCTGTTTAAGATCCTTTGTTAAGAAGCATAAGTAGTAACAATACAAGACGTGAATGTATTCTCTTTTATAAATCGATTCTTTCACTTGAATAAGTGAATGCAGCGCAGTCATTAATATCATTACTTTGAACTGCACGATTAGTTTATCATAACCAGTATAAACTAGAATGGTGTCTATATTCTGATAATGTTTTCAGAGGCGACGGCACGGGCAGCTAAACTAGGTCATCATCAAGTATTATGGCTGTTCGGGCCTGACCATCAGCTTACAGAAGTCGGCGCGATGAACATATTCGTAGTCTACATCAATGAACAAGGAGGTAACTAGACTTAATCTCAACGTGATCTTTAAATAGTGGTCTAATTCCCTAAGACATACGATCTAAATTCTATTAGCGAAATTTATTTGATGTATCTATCTATATACAGTATCGAAATATCGCCCTATATTACTTCAACTGCCGGCTAAATGGTATCCTATAAACCGAACAAAAAATATCGTCGATGCTGCTGTTTAAACGTACCTGAACTGTTCAAGTAAAGCACTTGTAAAATAAAATAAAAAAATATATTAATGCGGTTAGATATCCGTGTAAGCGGTTGATAGTGTAATGTTATCGCGGTGTTGTCACTTCGACCTTTTGACCGGTAAATTCTCGTCTCATATCTGAAGCAACAATTAGGGTCACTCACATCACTGTCATTTAGCATTTTCATATCAAAGAATTGCTTATAATAAGCGAAAGAAGACTATTTTAATTACACAACTTGCAGAGGACTAGCAAGATCAACCAACGAACCCGCGGTCAACGTGGTCAAGTCCATTAGAGGCGGACGCTCTACTCCAGGAGTAGAGTGTCCTAATTTTGGTCAGGATTTCTCGGGGCTTGGAACGTATGATCTGCTCGTCATGTTTGGCCAATTTAAAAAGAAAATTCTGGTCCAATTGATACTGGAATTCAGCAAAATCTGGTGCAATTAGAAGAATGTCATTATGGAACGAGTTTACGTTTTCAGATAAACAATTAAGTACTCCGCCATTGAACGGGCTGATCTTGCCCGGAGTCACGCGTCGCTCTATCCTCGAGCTCGCCAGCCAGTGGGAAGACTTGACTGTTACAGAGGAAGCTATTACCATGGACAGGATCATTGAATTAAATAAGAAAGGACGGGTAAGTTTGCACTTTGTTAACGTATAAGTATACACCTTTTTGAGAAAATGTGGTCTAGTGGTTAATGGTCCTGACTGCTAAGCCGGAGGTCGTGGGTTGGATCTCCACGCAGGATAAAACTTTGTGTGAACATGATGGTTTAATTTATGTATAATATGTATGTATTTAGAAATATATAAGTATGTTTATCAGTTGTCTGGTTTCCCTAGTACAAGCTCTGCTTAGTTTGGGATCAGATGACGTTGTGTGAGTTGTCCCAAGATATATCTATTATATATTATATTATTATTATTCATCTTGTTTGTAAAAATATCGAAAAGTAACTTTTAGATCATTATCTTGTAGTATTATTACCTAGCCTCGAATATTTTAATATTCTTGATCAAGGTCGAATGTGCTAAAAACAATAACTTTTAATCACATAATGTTGTTGGCCATGAATGCAGTTAATGAATTAACGACTACGATACCATTAAATTAAGGATTTTTTCCAAATCTTAAAAATACAAGTGTCTATCAGTCTATCACATTTTTTCAAAATAAATTCCATTACAGTTATTGGAAATGTTCGGTGCCGGCACAGCTGTCGTGATCAGCCCCATCAGCAGGGTCGGATACTTGGACCACGAGGTTCTAGTGCCGACCATGAACCAGGCGCAGCCGATATACCAGAGGGTGAAGGACACGCTGTTGGCCATACAGTACGGGCACATAGAGCACCCGTTCGCGAAGGTTATATCATAGTGACGAGCACGGCGCGAGCCAAGGTGCGTGCAGTCACGTGCGAGTGGAACATTTGACTCTTTAGTCGTAACGTCAGAAGACGATACTGTGAACATACATATCAGAAACAGTGCGCGAGCGAGTAATCAAAACTTTCTGTGCCTACAGTGTGGACGATAAATAACTTATATTATTTAAATGATAATATTTATCGATAAGTAAAGGTTACATTGAACGGAGCGGCGAGGAATGTATAAAATATTGCGCATTTGGTAGCACAAATACTCGCCTAATTGTACCGTTATCATTGGCGCTATCAGTATGTACGTACATGTTTTATTTATTAATTAAAATTATCTATTGTCTTCGAAAGGGCGTAATAGGTATTATTTCACTTGTGACACCTCACAGGCGGTCACTGAAAAAAGTAGAAGTAGTTCGTTACTCCAGATGTTTCTGTAATATAAAAGCCATTTAATGTAAATCTTATTTACATTATTGTATTACTTTTTTGTTGTTTATTGCACACGGAAAACAAATACGCAAATGACATGTTTTCAATGTATATGTATTAACTTGAGTGCTTTCAAAATTAACCAGCGATACAACTTGTAACATTCTTAAATGTACAGCTGACATTTGGATAACGGGAATTACAACCAGGGTCGGCCCTAGGGTGAGGCAAGTGGAGCAGTCGCTCTAGGCGCTAGGTGACAAGGGGCGCCAAAAAGTCGATATGTAGCTTCTTTCAAGAGGCTTTATGTAAAAACGTCGACCATAAAGCGTCGTAAAACAATCTCGGTCTACCTTGATCCGAGGCTAGGGCCGGCTCTGATTGCAACATTGTAAATATAATTTTAAATTACGACTAGTTATGTATAAACAAGCTATTGTCAAGGTATCTCACTAATACAATAGACTAGAAATTTTTGCTTAGAGTAATTTTAATTCCTGTGAATTACTTTTCAACCGTTTTGACAGAATAATCTAATTTTGTGATATTATTGTTTAATTAAATATAATATTATTGTAAATCATACGCTCCTCGAGTCCGTCAGTGCTATATCTACTTTGGATTCAATACGTAATCAGTTGAACGTATTGGCTCCGACATTTTGTGTACTTCGCATTAACGTCCTCCTATTACTGGTAAACTGACTGTTGGAAACTATCTAGTTATATCATCTATTTTCTCATGTCTCGATAATTCTGAAAATAGTAATTTATCAGTAAGTAAATTATTTTTAATTACGTGTTTGTTTTACCAAAATACCTTTATAGGAAATTATGTCTAGAAAAAACTTAAAATTCGATTTTTAACAATGAACAAACAATGTCAATGATAAGCTTACTGGTAACGTGCATTTTTCTAGTCTAAGGTAAGAATCTGTATGAATCGCTACATAATATTTATAAATACATTCTCTATAAATTTACAGTATTTTTTTTTATTAAACCCAACCTTTCCAAATTTATTTTGCGGCCGCGGCACCGACCGCAGCCTGCCGGCACCAGATATGACGCGGACCGCAGCGCCGTCACGCGTATCGTTAACGTTGTATGACATTCTGTCTCGCTCGAAGGTATGGAAACAACTGAGATGCACGAGTAGTGCGCAGTCCATCTAGGAATTGAAAAGGCTGCGACCACAAACAAGAAATGCGGTGACTTATTCGAAATGGAAATGAATCGACCTTTAAGGATCA
Source organism: Herminia tarsipennalis (assembly GCA_945859575.2). NCBI lineage: Eukaryota > Metazoa > Arthropoda > Insecta > Lepidoptera > Erebidae > Herminia > Herminia tarsipennalis. The sequence continues at coordinate 29,148,774 of OX243830.2, forward strand.
GGATTTTAGGATATAGATACATAATGCCTTTCCCTATCTACTTTTACTTGAACATTGTTAAAAAGCTTGGTGTTTGTGGTCGAAACCGAATGTTTTCTTTGTGTATTTGGTAGGTATGAGAATATGTCGTAAAGTATTTTCTTTTAATTACCTACGAGGGAAAATTGAGGCAGACGAAGTTGTGTGCTAGTAATCTATCTATAGATATGTTTCTTTACATATTATTAAATAAAGTTGCGCCCGCTGTCTGTGCGCTTAGATCTTTTGAACTACGCAACGGATTTTAATGCAGTTTTTAGCAATAGATAGAGTAATTCAAGAGGAAGGTTTTTGTGTATAATACATCATCCCGCGGCAACGAGATCCACGCGTACGAAGTCGCATGTCCGCTAGTTAACATTATAAAGCAGAAGAGTTATTTGGACGCGCTAATCTCTGAAGATAATGGGCTGATTTTGATAAACTTGATATGTTATTGCTTGAAGATTTTTATTGCGATAATTATAGCAATAAAAATCTTGATCATAATTAACGCCCATGAGGACAGAGCCAAGAGCTAGTTTATTAAATCCGTAATAAGTAAGCGCTAAAGTGTTTGGTTTGATCCCTAGATATTGATGTGCCTAAGTAATGTGCGTTCATCATTACTATGTGTCCCTTGACTTGTCAATGTTGACGCCACTGCTGCACTCGTCTAACTCAAAATATGAAATGTATACCAGCCTCAGACATGCCCATATCATGGGTAAATTACTTTATTCCATTCTATTGTCTAAGTGTGAATAATTAAACAATTATGGTCATGACGGAATTGCCTAACATTTTTAACTTACTCAGTTTTAATCATACGCGCTATTGTTAAAATTTTAAGATTAATTATTCGCAAAAAATAATACAAACAGGGTTTGTTTAATGCGAAATTATCTTTAATAGCTAGGGAACCAAACAAGATTTATTAACATCGGGGAAAATGCGACTACTTTGCACAGACTTCCAATGATAAACCCAACATGATTTTACTCCAGTACATTTAGAGTTTTTCAAAATGTTTTTCTAATGAGCTTTAGGCTTTTAGTGAACGATTGGCGACATCATATTCAGTACTACCAACTTTCAGGCCAGGAGCCATACGATTGTGAACGGAATATACCTATTATCGATCTTGAGAGATTATATTAGGTAATGCATTAATTATGCAACGGGTAGGTATATAAAGATAAAAATCAGCTGTAGGTACTCTATGAACTGATAAATAATTGAAGGGTCAGACAAATAAACTGTGCTTTGCGATCGACTTATTTATGTACCTTTATATATATATCAATTGCTGTTCGAAGTCTCACTGAAACTCAAAAATAGTTAATTTAAAAAAAAGTGAAAATAGAAAAACATAAAGTTCACCGGAGATGTAATAAAATTACGCCGTGTGGCACTTGTACTACATATACAGGTGCATGGGCGTACCCAGAGGAGGGCAGCTGCACCCCCCCCCCCTTTAAGTAAAACATTGTTATTATTGCGCGTTTGAAACAAAGAAAAGGAAGGGTGTTGTAGCCTCGATTCTACATTTTGTTAACTGACCCAAAAAAATGCCATATCTTCTTTTGGGTCAGTTAACAAAATGGATCTGCGCTAGCGAATGGTTTTACTTTGACTAAATTGCGCGATTGCTAGGCAAGTTCGATTCTAGGGGAAGGGGCAAGGTAGGGTACCGACCCTCAAGGCGATGACTGGAGGCGTCGAACGCGCTGTAAGACCATTTTTTTTAAACATATGAAATGAAATAAAAAAATACTTTAAATTCTGACATTCTGTCATCTTTTCGAAAATAGAACGTTAAAAGTTTACGTTTTAAAAGAGAAAACAGCAATCCAGATTATAGTAAGGATCACCTATAAAATAAAATAAAAGATTAAAGTACACTACACACCTGGGATTTTAAACGTGGTAGATAGAGCTGCGAAAACGCCTACAGGTCTGACCGTTCAAATGAAGTCGCGAATCCGGACATGATTAAAAAAATCACAAAATTATACTGAACAATCAGCGAAACATTTGGAAATGAAAAAGCTTTGCAATTCCTGGATGCATTTGCTCATTGCCTACCAATAGCAACGTCGAGTGGACGATTCATTGGAGTGTTTAGCGCTGTTTAAGCGAGATCCTAACGAGTTCTTGCAGCGTTATGTTACAGTAGATGAAACCTGGATACATCATTATACTCCTGAATCAAAGAATAATCAAAGCAGTAGACTGAGAGCGGAAAACCTGCACCGAAGAAAGCAAAAACGGTTTTGTCGGCCGGCAAAGTGATGGGGACTGGTTTTTTCGGATGCTCGAGGGATTATTTCAGTGGATTATCTGCAAAAACGAAAAACTATAGGTAAATGGAGAGTATTACGCAAGCTTGCTGCAAAAATGAAGTTACGGAATCCGAAAAAACCGAGCTAATTATTTAACCCTTATTTAATGATACCCCACACGATGGGGTAGGTGAGAAAAAAATCACATCCCCACTAAACATATAGGAAGGACATTTTTTTTTAGTTAGGTTCCCCAAAAAAAAAAAAAATTATAGGATTTTATATTTTCATTCATACAAAATTCATCAGTACAAAATTAAAACCTTCTAACACTAACAGTCTCTGAGTTAAGCTGCGGACGGACAGACATGGCGAAACTATAAGGATTCCGTTTTCCCATTTTGGCTGCGGAGCGGAAAATAATATATAATAATCCATTTTCGCAAAGTATTGAGTTTGCGAAAATGGGTATTATTTTAAAAAAATGAAAAAAATTACAACGTGCATCTAAAAGTCTTGTTGTGAAAGTTTTCCTGTAGCTCCAACTGCTGTGTGTGAGTAGGTATAGTGTGTAATCTAATATATAAAATTCTCGTGTCACAGTTTTCGTTGCCATACTCCTCCGAAACGGCTTGACCGATTTTGATGAAATTTTGTGTGCATATTGGGTAGGTCTGAGAATCGGACAAAATCTATTTTTCATCCTCCTAAGAGTTTGTTTGTTTGTTTGAACCCGATAATCTCAGGAACTACTGGGCCGCAGTGAAAAAATATTTTATTGTTGGATAGCCCATTTATCGAGGAAGGCTATAGGTTATAACATCACGCTACGACCAATAGGAGCGGAGCAGCAATGAAAAATGTTGTAAAAAAAAAAAAGGGAAAATTTACGCAGACGAAGTTGCGCGGGTCAGCTAGTAATAATCTATGTTTCTGTTTGAGAGATACAAAATAACTAAGATAGCAAAAAAAAATAGAATCCAAGCTGTATTCTGAGAAAACTAGTTTCAGGTTTGCACTATACCAAGAATAACGTTGTTTACCTATAATGTTTATGTTTTTTCTACATTATGTCATTGCGTCGGTCTTGGAAAGAACACGTTTCAAGAGTGCCTATAATAATGTTACCATTTATCTACTTGGAACTATCTGTAGCATGATTAAACAGCCACACAGTACCCATGACATGTATTAGATAGTTTTCCTCCTCACCTTCTGCTTATCTATCCATTGCATACGTCTCAGAAATATATTTCTTGGAAATGTAAGTAGGCATCCACCAATTCATTAAGTAATTATTATTACGTTATTAAAATTGATAAGGGAATTATCCAAATAATACCTGTATTATTTCTATACGGATTAACCAAATGGGAAATTTGCGATTGCCAAAGTGCGCCATCCAATTAATGTTGCAAATAAAACCATTCTGGGTTACCTGGATTGTGAACCGATAGTATAACTGGTCCGAAGGGATGTACAACAAGTAGTTGCTTTATATTTAAACTAATTGACCGGAGTAACTTCGTTTGCGTAAATTTTCCCCGTTTTTGCAACATTTTTCATTGTTGCTCCACTCCTTCCATAGCATGATGTTATAAAGCCTATAGCCTTCCTCGACATATGGGCTAACCAAATCAAATTCGGACTAATACTTCCTGAGATTATCGCGTTCACGCAAACAAACAAACTCTTCAGATTTATAATATTATAATAGATAAACTCAAAGTACCCGATGTATGTCAACGTTACGATGAACAAAACAATTACCGGGTTAGTTAAAAACATTCTTCCGCATATTTCAGCGTTCTTGATCACACTGATTATTACTTATCAACGTAACCTTTAAAAGTAGGTTCCTAATTAGGTATATCATGCGTTACTGATGTGCTGATCAGTAATTAGACGTATATAGCCATATCTAAGGCAATAAATATTATAAAGTAAATGAAATCTGCGGAAAATCTGTGAAAGTTAGGTAGTTACAGTATTGAATGTGTTAAGGGTAGATTACGCGAAACAGGGTTCGGCTATGTCAAAAATGTATTTAAAAAACTGAAAATAAACAAAACCGTAAAATAAAAAAACCGTAAATTTTATCGTGCCTTATTAGGGCACGATAAAATTTATGTGACTAGCCAAATAGTTATTCTCGTAGATGATAAATATAAATTTAAGGATATGTCTTAATATGATCCCATAAATAAATCTTGAGGTTGAGGAAAAATGCAAAAACGAGAGTAATCTACCATTATAGACCAGGGTAGAAGCCTTTAAAAATAATGAAAAGTGAAAAAAAATTATAATAGAATGAAACCCATTAGAAAAGGAGGGAAATATGATAAAAATGAAAGGAAAAATAATTTACGGGCGATCTGAGGTTGGGAAGGGGATGGGGGTGAGTTTTTAAGGGTAAAAAACGGTTTTTCTCGATTTCCGGCAAAACTAAAAGTCCTATCGAAAAAAGTGAAATGGAAAAGTTGTAGATAATAAAAAGATCTAAAACTTTTGTATTTACACTTTTTTCACATAACCTCAAAATTTATGTGAAAAATTCAAAAAACCAAGTTTTTGGTTTTTTATTTTTATCTTTTACAAAAAATTTTTTTTTTTAACGAAATTTTGTGAAAACTTACCTTTTTATGTCCCAAATACGCTGTAATTTATTTGATTAAAAATATTTATTTTTTCACCTTATTTTGAATTAATATCGAAAAAAAACCCTAATTTTCAATCGAAAATTCACCCGTCAAAATATCAGCTTTTTTCAAAAAGTTGGTGTGGTTTCTGTTCGTTGGAATCTCTACTTTCCGATGGTGAAAAAAATATATTATGTTACTATGGTAAATCTTCTCAGAAAATGCAAAAATTAAAAAAAAACTTGAATTCGAAATTTTTTTTTTAATTATTATAAATAATTTTGAGCTATTTATTAAAATTTAGACTTTAATTACTCGAAAAACGTTAGATTACATGTGACGTTGATAACAAAAAAATTGCAAATAAAAATATACTACAATAATTAACAAACAAATAAGTTAATTAAATTAATATTTTACAAGACATCTACAATATTTGGAGAAAGTTGTCTAATTTTCTTTAAATTATATGCGTAAATGCTTATTTATAACTATTTTGAGATAAATTATATATATACCTGAGTAGATATACCTGAGTGACCTACGAAAAATTGTAGCCCATCAAAAGGTATTTCGTGGAGAAGTGGGGAAGGGGCTAGGCGGGTCTGGGTCTTACTACATACATACCTACTATTATATACTATATATTTCGTAGCAGCTGTTACAACCGCTAGCCTAACCAGTATTCGAAATACAGTACAGTATACAACATCGTTTATAAAAATACACGTGCACGCTGAGTTTCTTGAAGACATATATAATAGTAGGTATGTATGTAGTAAGACCCAGACCCGCCTAGCCCCTTCCCCACTTCTCCACGAAATACCTTTTGATGGGCTACAATTTTTCGTAGGTCACTCAGGTATATCTACTCAGGTATATATATAATTTATCTCAAAATAGTTATAAATAAGCATCTACGCATATAATTTAAAGAAAATTAGACAACTTTCTCCAAATATTGTAGATGTCTTATTAAATATTAATTTAATTAACTTATTTGTTTGTTAATTATTGTAGTATATTTTTATTTGCAATTTTTTTGTTATCAACGTCACATGTAATCTAACGTTTTTCGAGTAATTAAAGTCTAAATTTTAATAAATAGCTCAAAATTATTTATAATAATTAAAAAAAAATTTTCGAATTCAAGTTTTTTTTTAATTTTTGCATTTTCTGAGAAGATTTACCATAGTAACATATATTTTTTTTTTCACCATCGGAAAGTAGAGATTCCAACGAACAGAAACCACACCAACTTTTTGAAAAAAGCTGATATTTTGACGGGTGAATTTTCGATTGAAAATTAGGGTGTTTTTTCGATATTAATTCAAAATAAGGTGAAAAAATAAATATTTTTAATCAAATAAATTACAGCGTATTTGGGACATAAAAAGGTAAGTTTTCACAAAATTTCGTTAAAAAAAAAATTTTTTGTAAAAGATAAAAATAAAAAACCAAAAACTTGGTTTTTTGAATTTTTCACATAAATTTTGAGGTTATGGGAAAAAAGTGTAAATACAAAAGTTTTAGATCTTTTTATTATCTACAACTTTTTCATTTAACTTTTTTCGATAGGACTTTTAGTTTTGCCGGAAATCGAGAAAAACCGTTTTTTACCCTTAAAAACTCACCCCCATCCCCTTCCCAACCTCAGATCGCCCGTAAATTATTTTTCCTTTCATTTTTATCATATTTCCCTCCTTTTCTAATGGGTTTCATCCTATTATGATTTTTTTTGGTTTTAAAAATTATCGACCCTGGACTATTATGTACGCAGGTTAAAATAAAGTCGAATATTCGCTCGGAATATTCGACTTTATTTTAACCTGCGCTCCTGCGCACTGCGAAGTAATGGTTGTGTGCGGGAGAACGAAACGAGCGGTTGTGTCGCAGAACAGATGTTAAGCTTCTTTAATTCTAGCAGTACCTAAGTTCAGCTGCAATCCACCACCGTTTGTATTTACACTGCGTAAAGTATTTTAAGTAAGTACAACGTGTAACATACAAAGGTGTGGTCAAACAGCGGATGGTGTATGTTGTCAATATTGCATCTACTAAGGTGCCATAGATGATAGCGTTATTAATACATAGTTAAAATATATTTTTTTTGTCAAATGTCATTAGCGGAAGGCGCATGGTATAAGTAGGTATTAAACCTTTTTAAATAATCTTATCGAATTTTGTACCAGGGGGACTGGTACAAAATTCGATAAGATTATTATGGCATAGAACTTTTTAAGTCATACTTTTTTAATTGGTATTTTTTTCTTTCATAAATAAACCAATGAAATAATAAATAAAATTTTAGGGTACTCCGATTTTGGTAAAATTAACAGACGGTATCATGGGTAGGTACATACCAACCCTGTTGTATATTTAGTATAAAAAATAATGACCCGGGCAAGAGCATGTCGGACCATGCTCAGTGTAGGGTTCCGCAGCCTTGAATAATAGCATCAGCAGAAGAGCGTCTGTTCATGGCACATACGCCCTTTTGTTTAGTTTTCGACAATCTATTGCCGAAAAACTGCGTTTCTCAACAAAAGGGCGTAGGATATTCCGTCATGAGCTATTGCCAATAGCTCAATGACGGTACATCCGATATAATGGCATGACATGTTACGACAAGCATTTAAATTTATATACAGTTATCTGATAAAGTGATTACGTTAAGAACAAGCTTATAGGTTTTGATTTCCTGGTCTGGTTGCATAAAGCTTAATTAAGCTTGGTAGTTAATATGTGAATATCTGAATCAGAATTCATCTGCATATACTAAACTTGATTTGTGGCTCGGTCTTTAGGAAAACGTAATAAATCCCAAACACGAATAATCACAAAGTAGGTAAATGTAGATGTTAGATATTGAAAAAAATGGTGCCTCCTCGGTTCTAAATAAAACATCTCTTTCATAGAAATAGTCTTTATTTCTAAAATGAAAAATTACAAACATCTGAGCAAATATAAATAGAATTCAATGGTTCTTTTGTTATTTATTCTGGGGGTAAAGGTAAGTCGTCATCAAAGTCATCGATTTGTTTTTTTCTTGTCTCTGATCGTATAATAGATCGGTTGACTGGCTGCAACCCCTCCTGTGCACTTCCCGTGTAACTGTACATAGAAGCAACAATTTTTATGATTACCTATTTAATTCGGTGAGAAAATAGTCAGCTTCACTAAGCGTGATACGCACTAGTATCGGCTGAATTGATTACTGAATGAACCCAATAAATATTCAGTTTGCCCCCTGGGTCACCACCGTCTGAGTTTTTAGTGTGAACGTCTGGTGCGCAGTAGCTAATGACGCCGTTAGCCGGCGCCTGTACAACACACATCCGTTAAATAGGTTATAGCGTTCAATTTGTAAATAATGTCATTCCGTCGTGCCGTATTCTTGAACATGACATGAAATGTCACGTTCAAGAATAGGTACATCATTGAAAAATAAATTTTATGCAAACGAGGCCGTGGATTCATGAACATTTGTGATCTGATCACTGCCGGTCTATGATTGGTACTCAAGATTAAAAATCAACTGAAATAATATCAAAGAATGTATTTCTAGATCCAATAAAAACATGGAATATGTTTGCAACATATTAAAAATTTATTTGGCTACATATTACCATTATAAAGAATTTTAAGATAGACAGACAGCGAAGGCGTAGTAAATCTAAAAATAAGTGAATAGTGTAAAAGTGACGTACGCATATGTCCTAGTGAGGCCGCTGTCGGCGCGCGCGTCGCTGGAGCGGCGCGAGCCCGCCGTCAGCGGCGCACTGTCCACGCGACCGCTGCCTATAACATCTTACATGTTAACATTATGTACTAGGTATTTCATCCAAATAGGCGACGTAGGAGCCCAGAGCAGCGCATCGTAAATCTTAATCGTGCGCCGCCGTCCGCGTGCGCGAGGAGCCGTCCGGCTGCCGTGGCGGCACGCGTACGGATGTAACCGAGTTCCAAGTAGTGTAAATTCCATGCAATTACGAAACTTATGGCTAAGCTTAAAAGTTCGAATTTCTTTTGGCACAGTGTAAAATGCGCTGCGCTGCGCTCCTTCCGGTTGGTGGACATCGTACATTACTTTAGTAGCAGACTATCAAAAAGTTTCAGGTTCCCAAGTTAAGAATTTGAGAGGGACTGGCCACGACTTCTATAATAATTAGGTAGGTACCTACCTAGGGCGGTCAAGTTCACTTGAACAAATAACGAATTGAGTAAAGGCTGTACGCTCTAGACATCATCTTTATTGTCTCACATTAACCATACGTTGGTTATCATCATGAGTTTAGGTTTGCATGTAATTTTTAGCAACTTTGTTCAATTAAGTCACGTCATTACAATCGGAAATTGGTGTAAGAGATAATTCACTTGTTTAAACAAATAAGGGTACGGAACCCTAAAAAAAATATTAAAATACCTACTTAATATAATGTCAACGTGAAATATTTATACTAGTTACGCTTATTTTGACGTGTTATAAGCAGATTAAATGGCTTTATTTTCTAGTTTGTATAACAAAATGCACATGCATGCACTATAATTAACAACAAACAGATAACATGGTCTGGAAATACTCAGTTATGTTTATTAAAAAAGGTTAAGTAAACGATATTGAGATGGAAACCTAAGCTAATATAATGTAAATAAATAAATGACATGTTACTGACATCATACTGACTCAAACACATAAATTTTACCGTTCAAAATATAATTCGACGACGCAATAGTGTCGATATGTTACTTACCTCTGATTTGATCTATCGGTGATTGGCTCGCCCCTGAAGAGACGCTTCCGGCTGACGTAACTGATACTGTAGCAAGCGTCACGTTTAAGTTAGGGTTGGTAAACAAACAAAAACAATAAATGACAGTATAATAATATTAATATAGTATACTTGAACTATGAGCTTTGTATACTTTCAATACGCAGTAAAGATTGATGATAATAATATTGATTAAATTATTTAATCAATATTATTAACATCATTCATAATTTCTGCGTATTGAAAGTATACAAAGCTCATAGTTCAAGTACCTATAATATCAAGTCAAGTTACATATAATTTAATGTATGTTCCATATTCCCTGAACCTCTCGAGTAAGGGTTTTAGTTCACTTTCTGATGTTGAATGGGGGGGGGGAGCTGTGCTCCCTATCTCTCCCGGATCCGCTAATGTTTGCATTACTATTTTTTTTAAAAGGCATTGGCATACATGTAAGGGGACGAATGTAGCTACATCTTTGATGTATACCGAATTACCGAGTTTATTTCCATACTGAGAAACATCCTTAATATTTGGATCTCATTTTACAGATAGATAAGATTAGAACTGCGAAGCTTGTCGAACATTCTTCATGCGCATTATAATTTCGTTTAACGAATAAGGTCAGCGTTATTTTCCATTATATATAATTGCGATGCGAAGTAAATATTTAATATTTTACCATTATATATAAAACAAGGCGCTGCCGGCGATTCGGTTATCATAATCTTTAAGCTATATCTGTGTCAAATTTCATCATAATCGGCCTAGTAGTTTTAAAGATTACCCATAACAAATAAATAAGTATTTGTTTATATACTAACTTCGTATCATGAATAATACATAGGTTCTATGTACCTTTTCAAAAATACTTATGTAGGAAACACGAACTCATTATTATTTTTAAACTTTCGCGATTTTTATACATATTAAATATATTTCGGGACTTAATGGCGTAAATTATTTAAAGGTACGAACCTTTTATTTACCCGCACGGTACATGATCTGCCTATGTCTACGCGTAGGTAAAGGTATGCGCGTCAATACAAGTGCAATCTTTTCCTTTACTCTCATAATCCAAAGGGGTTAAATCCGACACAATCAGAAAGAAAATGTATACAATGTACGCTTGCACGGACGAAAAGGTAACAATTTTTGGGAACAGTTATTCATCTATAAACCTGACAAGTGATAACATTGGTCAGACCAATGCCACCAAGACGTGAACAGTCCGGCATTAAGAAATTTGCAGCACTAAGAATTGATAATACATACCTTGGTGGTCTTTTTGTTTAATTCTGGCCTGCGCTCGCTGCAGCTCTCGGCTCCACGCAGTCGTTTCGGATAGTCCTTGGTCCCCACAAAGCTTCACTATCAATTTCAAACCTGTTATACAAATAATAACATAAATTGCCATACTACTACAATACCATAATAATACAAATGCGAAAACCTAAAATGTCTGTTACAATTTCACGACTAAGCGGTTGAACTATTTTTTTATGAATTTCAGTTTAGAGATAAATTTATAAATTGATTTGTATTGAAATTCGTATGAAAAGTATTACTCTAATGAGCACTTGGAATTGGTTTTATGAAATAACTAGCTTTCGCCCGCGGCTCCGCCCACGTGGATGTCGGTTATCGCGATAAAATATCCTATGTCTTTCTCCGGGACTCAAATTATCTGCATACCAAATTACATCTAAATCGATTTAGCTGTTTAAGCGTAAAAGCGTAACAGACAGACAGACAGAGTTACTTTCACATTTATAATATTAGTATAAGTAATAGTATATAGTATGGAAAGATATTTGAGTTTGTTGGGTACTTTGGAAGGGCTACAAGCTACAATTTTCTAAGCTAAAGTTATGAAAATATTAATATAACCGATATTCACCCAGACAGAGACAAGGGCAAAACTAGTAGTAATATAAATGTATGCTGAGTCACAATATTGTAAAACATTATGTGTTTTTATTAATATGCAAATATACCTACTCGTAAATGTAACATGTAATGTAAATACATTTTTATGTTTTCAATGACAAATATTTTTATACATGTGAATACTGGAAATTATACAATAAAATAATTCATCAAGCATTGTTCTGCTATATATAGTACACAATAGGCAGCAACAAAAAAATGACCAAAAGACTAATTAGTAAATAAAACTATTATTTAAACTGCCAAAGATTAAGTCCAGATAAAATTTCGTGCTAATTAAGATTTTTTATAATTAATAATATCATAAAAAGAAAAGATTTGACTATAAAAAAATAGTGACTCCATAGTCCGGCATTTGTATGAGATCTCCATATAAAATCTGCATTTTGACTAGCTGGATGCCAATTGCAATTTAAACTGTTCTAAATTATTATTTAATTAAGATCATTTAAACGGATCTAGATTTATCAAAAAAATTACATATATATAAGCAATGGTAACATTTTTAAAACGTTACGAAATCGCTGAGCATGCATGAAAACGGTTATGATTTTATGAATGTACAGGAAGTTGAAATGGCGCGATGGCGCTAAGTAGTCTAAGGTACCAGTCCCACCAACAACGATGAGCGAGAAGCGAGTAGCGATTTATAACTTAAGAAACGTACAATAGATGTATTTTGTAGATCCTGTCGTGTAAACAAAAGAGATGCAGTAGGTATAGAGCAAGTACTCGCCGGCAGTGTGAACGGTTAGCGATCAACTTACAAAGTATCTCTTTTGTTCATACGGGATCTACATAAGCATGTACGTTTCTTAAGCGATAAAATCGCTACTCGCTTTCTCGCCGTTGGTGGGACAGGTGCCTAATGGTCCCATTGGGGCACATGAGATGTTGGTTTTCTCGATAAAAACTATCCTATGTCCTTACCCAGGTCTCAAACTACCTGCATACCAAATTTCATTTAAATCGGTTCAGCGTTTAAGCGTGAAAAGGTAACAGACAGCGTTATTTTCACATTTATAATATTAATTTGGATGATGGTTTAACCGCACTATAGGCACTGCAGCGGAGAGGAGCTGTCGCGATTCTTCCCCTACTGTTTCTGTGCCGCGCCGCTCCGCTGCAGGAATTCTGTACCTAGTGCAGTTCATTCTTTAGAAACAGTGCGAAGAATATTTTTCAAGCTGTGCCGCGCAACGCCTTTGTATGTGTACGTGTACAACTGTTGTACAAGACGTTGCATGTTCGATTCACACGTGAGTAGAATTAGGGGTTATGTTGATTTTGCTACTTTTTGACCCCCAATTGGTGATACGTGGGGAGATTTTAGACTCCCCCTCACCGCAGATCACTAGCATTCTTGTTAATCCCTCCAGCTGAGATAAACTGTCACGACGTGTCCACGTCGATAGTATAATGGGTGAGATTGGAACTCGCAACCTATCGATAGTGAATCCGATGCCTTAACAGTTAAGTTTTAGGCAGTTTTATTTTCATTTTATCACAGAAGATTATCGATTATAACAACACGTAGGAGGTAAGTATGTTTATGATTTAGATACACACCTTTTTTTAATCGCATCGTATCTATATCTACTTTTAATATATTTAAAAGTTGGTTATCGTACGATAAGACATGCCAAGATGTTAAGATATACTTACATTGTACGTTGTCAGGGAACCTGGTATTCATTTTCTTGTATAACGTAAGTGCTTCTTGATATTTCCCGCTGGCGCGCAGGCAAGCGCCCATTAGCAGGCCCCATTGTGGCTAACAGAAATAAACGCTCAAAATTTAACAGAAAGTATCACATTATCATCTATGTTTAATTATTTTATTCGTACAATAAGAACAATCGAAAACTAAAAAGACAAACTTTTATAACATAAATTACACTGACGGACTTATAAACTGCATCAAAGTAATAGACGACTTTGAAATAAATATTTTAACCAAGTATGCAAACTTTCTATACAGATTTAAATTGAAACCTCTAGATTGGTTCGTGAACTTTAAAACAGCGTAGGATCATATCTTTAAGTTTAAGTTTATGTACTGGAAAGGACCTTAAGACCTTTTTTGAAGAAAAAACAGAAGTTTAAGGAAAAATTGTTTAATTAAAAAATTGGTTTTAACAATAGACACAAACTTTATGCAAGGGTTTATTTGTGTTTTAATAAGGTGTATTACCCCCACGTGCCCTTATTACGGATTCTAATCGGTTCCGCATAGATTTTATAAGGGTTTTTAAAAGATCTTGCGGAATATTGTCCCATTCTTCTGAAAGTGCTGTTCTTAGTGCTGCCACTGTCGTAGGCGAAGGGTTTCTCGCATATACAGCTCTTTTTAAATTGTCCCAAACATGCTCGATGGGATTAAGATCCGGGCTGCGTGCTGGCCAATTCATTGTACGTATCCCAACCTCTTCGCAATAATGTTGAACTTGTGCAGCTGCATGCGGCCGGGCATTATCCTGCATTAAAGTAAAATTTTCGCCTATGAATCCCATGTAAGGCACCACGTGATCTTCTAATATCTCTGTTATGTAGCGATGTGCTGTCAAACCCCCTCTATTACCGTTTTGACGGACCATGTCTATGAACACAAGTTCTGTTCGCCCGTTCATCGATATGCCACCCCAGACCATACATGAACCGCCTCCAAAAGGAACACGCTCCTCAATGCAACTTTGAGCATATCGCTCCCCACGTCGACGATAGACTCTTCTGCGACCATCTGCACCATATAAACATGTCCTACACTCGTCCGTGAACAATACAGAGGCCCACTGCTCTTCTGTCCAATTCAGGTGATGACGCGCAAATCTTAAGCGAGCTTGTCTGTGAGCTGCAGACAACTTTGGACCATTTGCTGGTCTAAAAGGGGTGATAGCCGCTTCCTTTAACCTTCTTCTTATTGTTCGTGCACACACGTTTTTTCCACGCACTTCATTAAGCTCGGTTTTGATGTTAACTGACGTGAGGAAACGATTTCGCAGGGAAGTTGTAACAATAAATCGGTCATCACGACCTGTGGTTGCTCGAGTTCTGCCTGTACCACGTCTCCTCCTGTAAGAACCTGTCTCTACAAACCTTCTGTATATTCTACAAACCGTAGACTGGTTTAAATTTAAATTTCTACCAATCGTTCGTTGATCCAAGCCCTCCCGCACCAATGCTACAATTTGTGCCGCTTGTTCGGACGAAGTATCCATATTATGGTTCAAAAACTCTCGATGTGTTAAAAAACTAACCCAACAATTATGCTGGTAACAATAATTCAATTGACCAAACAAAAAAAATCAATGAGAATTAATTTAAAACTTTGCTATAAATAACACGCAAATCTGATACTACGAGTAAATTTTCTTTTCCCGGCTATATTCATTTGTTTTACCGCAGTTCTATTTTTAAATTTAATTTTTTTTTAAGATTAAGAGCCAGTCTTTCCATATTTATATAATTTAATCTAAAAAGTTTGCATACTTATTATAAAAAAATCCTTTTAGAGTAAACCTGAACTTTGATGCAGTTTATGAGTCCGTCAGTGTAGTATATAAATGCAAAAATCATAAAAACAACAATTATTAATTACTATATATTATTATAATAAGTTATTTGATATAAAAGAATGCAAAGTTGCTTTAAAACCGCGTTCTCAATTTTGATGACCGAGCGAGCGAATGATTTTAAAATTGAGTAACGAGCGCAGCGAGTCAAAAGATCACGAGGTGAAAAATCTTTGCACTCGAACTGCAACATGTAACTTTTCATCCCACCTCAGCGTGGAAATAATTAAATGCAAAAAAAAAAAACATTTACAATCACAATATATTTTTATTTCAGTTTAAGTATTTACTACTACATTATTTTTTTTTATCAGGTTTTTTTATGATAGAAATAAGCTTTCTGTTGTTTTTGTTTCATAGTTACAATGTTACATAATAATATTTTTCAATAGAATTTGTACGAAAATATTGTTATTTCTCATTTAATTAGCTGTTACTCGTAAACTTGTAAAGCCTACTTAGCTGTCCTAGTTTTCCTTTTAATTTCACTATATATATACTACTACCGTGATTTTTTTTACATACCCAACATCAACCATTTAGCTGGCAGGGGGGGGGGAAGGGACATTTGACTCTTACAAAAATTTGCACTTTGAAGCTTAATATTTTACAAACGGATCCCTAAATCTAAAAATCGTCTTTCCAACCCCTAAACGAATATAAAAGACCTATCTAATGATACCCTACACGATAGGGTAGGTAACAAAAAAAAAACACACTAAGAAACTAAAAGGGTTCCATTTTGCCATTTTGGCTACGGAACCCTAAAGTTACTTAAGTTGAGTGTAATATTTTTGTTAGATACTGTAATGTTGGTATTAGTGACTGGTGTACTGTTTTTCGGTAAACTATCTGTCATACTTAATAGTTGTACCGATTCACCGGATTCCCTTGTCGTAAAAAGTGTGTCTGAAGTTCGTCGGAAAAAATGGCCCGTGTACAACAGTGGTTCTGGAAGTTCAAGAAATGTTGCTATTTCTCATGGGATACTGCCAATTTGATTATAGTATGACCATTAGTGCTGTGCACTCCCTGAGGTATGCGCGCGGTGAGACGGGGGGGTTAGAATCGGCTGCTGCGCTGTCAGTGCGCCGTCAACGCTTGTGACGGCAGGTAGTGTTATTTGTATCGGACTGTCTATGTCAGACGCACACGAGATAAATATTCAAAGATGGGTCGTGCGTTATCTCGTGATATGAAGACTGTCATTTTTAAGGTGGCTGAATATTTTAAGAAAAGAAAAGCAGACAAAGAAAGCTTTGAATTTAAAAATGACGTGAATATTGCTAAAATCGTTGCGGAGGCTACGGGATACAGCAAAAGAACCGTACATAATGTGATTTCTGCGGGCTATTTATCAATTGAAAATTCAAGCCAATTAAAATTTCAATCGCCAAAAAAACCAAAAGTTCTAAAGAAAAAACACGTTGTGGATGATTTTGACCTTGGAGTTATCAGAAGAAAAATTCATCAGTTTTACGAAGTTGAAAAAAAAATACCAAGTGTCCGTAAGTTACTATCAAGTTTGAGACAGGATGGCATATTGAATTGTGGACGGGAATATTTAAGACAGCTTTTACACAAAATGGGCTACCGTTACAAAAAATGCAAATCAAAGAGACATCTCCTTATAGAGCAGCCTAATATTACAGTGTGGCGGAAAAAATATCTTACACAAATCAGAAATTACAGAACGGAAAACCGAAACATATATTTTCTTGATGAAACATACATCAACGCCAGTCACCATGCCAGCAAATGTTGGCAATCATCGTCAGAACCCGGTATTCATGCTGATATTGGGAAAGGACGGCGACTAGTAATACTCCACGCTGGGTGTCGAAATGGCTTAGTGGATGATACATTGACTATATTCAAATCCGATGCTAGAACCGGTGACTATCATGGAGATATGAGCGGACCTACTTTTTATAAGTGGGTAGATGAAAAGTTAAAAGATAAGTTGCTGCCGAATTCTGTGGTTGTAATGGACAACGCGTCTTACCACAGCGTTCAGATTGAGAAGAAACCAACTATATCAAGCCTCAAAAGTGAAATGCAGAACTGGTTGCTACGCCATAATGTAGAATTTTCAGGAACCATGTCAAAGGCTCAACTGCTACTTCTTATCAAAAATACACAAAAAGAACCCGTGTATAGAATTGACGAACTCCTGAAAGCCAGTGGACACACTGTTCTGCGTTTACCTCCGTACCATCCAGATTTAAATCCAATCGAGTTGGTCTGGGCTGATATTAAAAACAACATAGCCCAAAACTATATTAATTCTTCTCTAGACGAAAAGATAATCTTATTGGATAAATTGTTTTCGGAATTCACGGCGGAAAAATGGCAGAAATGCGACGATCATGTCCAGAAAAATGAAAATGATTACTGGAGTCGCGATAGTAGGTTCGATAATGTTATCGATTCATTCATAATAAATTTGCAAGACTCTGATTCAAGTTCCGGTGGCGAAGAGGAAGATGAAGATGATGACGAAATGGAAGATGAAGTTGAAACAGAATCTATGTCAGAATAACTTTCGTTAGAATATATAATTGTTTGTAAATATAAAAAATGTTTAATAAAACAAGTCCTGTTGTGAATTATAACTTTCAATTCTTATTTATCACCTGCATATTTTTAATAAAATATGAGTATATTTGGGTTACATTTTAATCAACAAAGTAAGTATATATTACAGATAGATAGCCTCCGACCAACGCAACGTCCCGCCACAAGTCTTGCCTTAGAAATGCAAACTGATATCGTAAGATCTGTCCGACATGTATCGACCTCATGTGAACTCATGCACTTTTTTCTTCGCCCCCCACCTCGCCGTGCATACCTCAGGGAGTGCACAGCACTAATGGCCACACTATACCACCCATAGGCTGTCTGACACACTTTCCATTGCGATATTGTAGAAAAAATCGATTGATTGGAGTGTTAGGAGGGCGTAAGGCTTGATATTTCTCAACAATTGTTACGTATTCCTTGCGAATAACGAAGTTGCGGTCTCTTTTTAGCTTTGTATTAGGTAAATTAATTAATGGTAAGTCATCTGAATGTTTTTGACATTAAGTTGCATTAGTTCATTAGTTCAACATGCTCCGTTTATACCAATAATAAGAACAACCTGTAACGTAAAGAGCATGCATAATTATTCCTATCAATATCTACTAAGTACGTATTAGATTATGTTAAGTACTTAAGTAGTTGATTAATATACTTAGTTAAGTAGATACTGAATGTGCAACTGACTTACTTTGCCGCCAAATATACGGAATCACGTGCTTCGTTAAGAAACTTTTAAATTTCTTTTCACTGGTTTTCAAAAAAATGTACACTAAGATGGACTCTTCTTCTGTCTGAGTTTTTAACAAATTAAAAAAGGTTGTATGATAAATTCGGCACCATGCAGGTAGAAGTAAATAGGTTTAAAGATATTTTCAATTTACAAACCTAGTGTACACGTTCTAAATTTAATTTACTTTATCTCTAGCGTATAAAACGGCTTTTGCACTCAGATATCGAAGAGCAAAAATACTCTTTCTGAGGATGAAAAGGTATTTTATTTGCTAGGAAGTCCATTTTTGTTGCAATTGTATGCAATTTTTTAAAGAAAACCGCGGCAACCGCGGTTGCAGCCCGCAACGATTGGAGACTGAAGTGGAAACGTACATAGGAATAAATAAAAATAATAATGCGACAAGCCGTTTATTTGTGACGTCTTTGATACGAGGGTGGATCGAAATATTCGCGGCCTACCACATAAATACTTGACTTATTTTAATGTAACTGACCTCATTCGATTTGTTTACTCTCTGGTTGTCACATTGTAAAATTCTGTCACAATAGCATTATCTGTTTTTAAATTAGACTGAATTTTGTGAGCCTAAGTGCAGCGTTTTTAAAGAATGGAGAAAATTGAGCAACGTGCGGTCATCAAATACCTGTTTAAAAAAAAACTGACTCCAAAAGAGATTCACGAAGATATGTCAACAACATTGGGGGAATCTGCTCCATCGTATACGACTGTGAAAAAGTGGGTTGCAGAATTTAAACGCGGACGAGAGAGTATTGAAGATGACCCTCGCTCCGGCCGGCCTACGACGTCTACGACTGAAGAAAACA
Organism: Herminia tarsipennalis; assembly: GCA_945859575.2. NCBI lineage: Eukaryota > Metazoa > Arthropoda > Insecta > Lepidoptera > Erebidae > Herminia > Herminia tarsipennalis. Next base: position 29,168,150 of record OX243830.2, read on the forward strand.
TTGGGAAAATCTGTGATCTGATATTGGCAGATCGGAGATTGACCATCAGGGAGATTGCTGATACTATTGACATCTCATATGAACGAACACAAAACATCATTTTCTAAGGTTTCTGCGCGGTGGGTCCCCAGATTGCTTTCAGTTGAACAAAAACGAATACGGCTCACGATTTCTCGCGACAGTTTGGAAATGTTTGAGACTGATCCACAAGATTTTTTGGACAGATTTGTTACAATGGATGAAACCTGGGTACACCGCTACACCCCAGAGTCAAAACAGCAATCCAAGCAGTGGAAAAAACCTGATGAACCGACTCCAAAAAAAGCCAAAACAATTTTGTCAGCTGGCAAGGTGATGGCGTCAGTTTTTTGGGATGCTAAGGGTGTCATCATGGTGGACTACCTTGCAAAAGGTGAGACTATAAACTCTGCTTATTACTGCACCCTTTTACGTCATTTGCGTGAAACGATCAAAGAGAAAAGGCCAGGACTACTCAGCAAGAAAGTGTTGTTCCATCAGGATAATGCACGCGTTTACACGTCTGTTGAATCAATGGCTCAAATTCGTGATTGTGGCTTTGAATTACTGCCCCATCCCGCCTATTCCCCTGATTTGGCACCTTCGGACTTTCATTTATTCCCAAACCTTAAAAAACACCTTGGAGGTCTAAAATTTTCATCAAATGAGGAGGTTGAAACCGCGGTGGGTGACTTTTTTGAAGGCCTTGAAGAAACTTTTTTTATGACCGGCATACAGGCGTTGGAAACCAGATGGAAGAAGTGCATTGAGTTAAGTGGAGATTACGTGGAAAAATAAAATTACTTTTGTTTATATTTTATATTGTTTTCTTGCTGAGGCCGCGAACTTTTCAATCCACCCTCGTAGACCGTCGTCTAAATGTTTTCAGTGATATGTAAATATTTTAATGAAACGTTGTAGGTAGAATTGTATTATTTTTTTCATACTATTATTTAATATCATTTAATAGGTGTTAACTGCGTAATTCGCAAACATCAAAATTGGCATCGGCGTTACTACATCGTAATTGTTAGTATATATTTCTATATACTAACAATTACCTATATATTTCTTTTCCAACACGTTAAACAATAAACATATATTTACATATTTTTATAAAAAGACGAAAAATTATAAATAACTTAAAACTTGATTTCTTTAATGGCGGCGAACTGCGCTGTCATCGTTTTCACAGCTGCGCGTGTAACGTGTACGGGCTATAGTCCTCCCGAATGAACAGAGGGGTGAGGGGGGGGGAACCTTTATACCCCTTATCTTTCACAATTCAGCCACCCCCCCCCCCTCAACGACTGTATTATATGCTACCCATGGGCGTAGCTCGCCTTAGACGGGTCCTGTATTAAAATTTGTTGTGGGCTTCCTTGACAATATTGCAATTAACTCTTCAGTTTGAGTCGCTGGCAGGAAGGGAGGGGAGAGGGGGGTGCAATTGGTAACGCACGCTCGGGACCTCTAAAGCTACACACAGAAGCGGGTCGGCACTGTCGGTTCGGCAGCGATTGCCGAATAACAAAGCCTACCAACTACTTACTACACTAGTTCGGCTTCATTAATATGCGCCGATCGGGTAGTGTCGCCCAGCCTAATGTAGGTATGTGTGCAGCACTATTGACCTCCGCTGGACCGGCTACCCCGTACAAAGTGACACCAATTTCTTATACCGAATCGAATTATCGTCCTGTGAAAGTTTTTGACACCTATGACAAATGGCCGTTGTTGCTATTTTTGTTGCACTATAGACTTCCATTTGATTTAGTCAAATGACCGTAGAGATGTTAAACTGAAATGGAAGTCTTGTTGTTGTCGGCGGTAGCCTGTCCTGTGTACTAATACTATAGAGGGCAGTGAGGCGGCACAACCGAATTTTTGTGCGGGTTTTTTTCCGAATATTCATCTACTTATATTCAATTTTACCGCCATGCTGTGCCTATTAATGCTGCCCCGATCATTCATGTGTAATAATAAGAAGAATAGGTAATAATATCTTAAGACAACTCACACAACGCTATCTGATCCCAAACTAAGCAAAGCTTGTACTATGGAAACCATACAACTGAAAAACGTACTTATTTATTTAGAAATAAATATATGTATATTATAGATAAATTACAATCCGGTGCCGGGTCACCAGCTGCCCAGCGGCGAATGTATGACCTATGGCGTCCGGACCGGATGGACGCCGGAACATGTCAAATCCAGCGTGCATCGCCATACATTTCGCGCCGGGTAGCCGGAATTGAAACCGTAATTTTTATTTTTTATTTTTTTTATTTATAGGTTAGCAAATGGCTCCATTCCACCTGATGTTAAATGGAAATAGAGTCCAAACGCAAGCACAGCACTATGTGCAGCACTGACTGTCCATACCTTGCTCACCTGCAAGGTGCTTCTTCACGCCTCTTTTGAAAGACCCCATGTTGTAGGTAGGAGGGAACACATGTGCTGGTAGGGAGTTCCATTTTTTGGATGTGCGGCAGAGAAATGAGTCACCGAATTTATTTGTTCGGGATGAAATTATATCCACGGTCAGACGGTGACATCGAAGGCCAGCGCGCATGGTTCGATTTAGGAAGAGAGAAGGAGGGATTAAGTTAAAAAGTTCATCGGAGCATTCGCCGTGGTAAAATCTATAGAAGGCGCTTAGCGCTGCTACATCTCTAGTAAAGGTTCCAGTATATTAGAAACCGTTGCATCGTCTATAATGCGGATTGCGCGTCGCTGCAACCCATCCAAAGCATGAAATAGATGGAAATCTGGACGGGTAGTCCATATGCCGAAAGCTTGGAAAGGAGACTTTTGTGCCAAACCCCGTCAAAGGCTTTGGCGATATCAAGACCAATAGCCAATGACTCGCCTCGCTTGTCGATAGCTTCACCCCAAAGGGGCGTTGTGTACGCTAGAATATCTCCTGTGGATCGTTTCGGGCGAAACCCATATTGTCGATCGTTTATGAGACAGTGGTCTTCTAGGTAACAGATCAGCTGGTTATTTAAAATCCGCTCCATGATCTTACAAAGCACGGAGGTAACAGCTATTGGCCGGTAGTTGGTCGGGTTTAAACGGTCCTCTTTCTTGGGAATTGGTTGCACATTAGCGTCTCTCCAAGTCTCCGGCACGGGTAAGGAAAGTTAGTACAAGCGCGTTAACACGGGGGACAACTCCGCTGCACACTTTTTCTGCACTATAGCCGATATACCGTCAGGTCCCTTCATGTCACGCCTTACGGACGTCGAGAGACTGCAATTCCGCACGTACATCACATTGCCTAATTTTTCAGTTTTTCTGTCGAGCTACAATGGGGTAAATTTGGTGGCTGTTCATTTCAGTCATCAAGGTGGGAGCTAGCCCCAAAGAGTTTAACCAGGAGATCGGCTTTCTCTAGCGGCTCGTGGGCCAGTGAGCCATCTGAACCTCTGAGTGGAGGCAGAAGTTAGCTGTTACTACCTTAGCTAAACGCCAGAAACTCCGGGAACCTGTGGGATGTGATACTAGTTGGTGGCCAACACGACTGATGCGCTGAGCATCCGCTCTTATGTAAGCCCTCTTGCAGGACTTGGAGTCCACTGTAGGATCCCTACTAGCCTAAAAAGTCACCCATCCCATCCCAGTCCGCTGCCCCGTAGTGCCCCGGTCACCGCTGGCGGCCAAGGTTTTGGTTACAGAAAATTGGTGGATACCAGGCAGTGATCTGATGTGCCTAACGGCGACAGACTCTGGACCAGGTACTCTCCAGAGTGAGTCGCAAGGTTCAAACGAGAGGGTGCTTGACTTGCGATGTCTGGGAACCTGGTGGGCTGATCGACCAGTTGCGTCAGGTCATGCAGTTGCGGCAGCCTCGCGAGCTGGTTAAACATGCTTGGGCCCCTGTACTGTGCCACAGGAGGCCAGCGGAACAGCCGTTTCAAAGGGTCTCCCTGACCAGCGGGTCAAAACTCTCTTCCCGGCATGGGTTCGACTGATGTCTTCACAGGACCGGTACATATTGTAGCAAGGTCCTATCGAGCACTGGCTTATACGCCAGCTGATCCCGAAACGCGGCCAACGGTATTTACGCCAGGCGTTCGGTGGTTGCTAACCAGACGGGCGCTTATACCCTACCACCAGCTGAGCAGTTGAGCACTCCATTATCCCTTAGTCGTCCTTTACGACACCCACGGGATGGGAAGGGGTGGTGACACTTGTATTCTTAGTCTGTCACCACACGAACGAATGTGTGAAAAGGACCTTAGCTTTTACTGTGCCGTTTGTCGTCCCGCTAATGTACCTGGTTCTGGTTAAATACCCAACTCCTCAGTCAGGTATCTATAGTACTAATATTATAAAGCTAAAGAGTTTGTTTGATTGAACGCGATAATCTCAGGAAATACTAGTTCGAATTGAAAAAATCTTTAACTGTTGGGTAGCCCATTTGTCGTGGATGGCACACTACGACAAACAGGAACGGAGCAGTAATGAAAAATGTTGCAAAAACGGAAAAAATTGACGCAGAAGAAGTTGCGTGGGTCAGCTAGCAAATAATATGTTTACGAGTTTGGAGATGTGGAACTAATCTCCGGTACCACCGTGTGAGCGATACGCACTTGGCCGACAGAGGCGAAGGGTTAAAACTTTCCAGAGATAACTCGATACATAAATATTTATGTTATGACAGCCTTATGTAATTTTCTACTTATAATATTATGTGCAACTAAAATTTTGAAGGAAACCGTAAAGAATTGGGTATTTGACTACTATCAAAATAAAATATTTTATACTAACCATGTGAAAATATGTCAATAAGAGTTTTTGTACGGAGCTGGTCGTTTTTGACGTTTTTGATTCAATCAAATACCCTATTGTGTTCTAAGGACCCTTGCCACTAATGGCCGGTTTTATTTATCCTGGACTGAAACCCCTTGATGAAAAATCCTGGATGCGCCCATATCACTGCATGCCTATTATGTATTGGAAAAAAATCCTACACAACTTTAAAGGATACGATTAAAAACCATCATATTTCTATATAATTGTGGGTGGTAAAAATGGGTCCTGAAATCATGTAGGAAGAACAGAAGAACTCATTCCATAATACACAACAACATCGCCATCAGGCGATGTTGTGAATTATGTAATGAGGTCTGTGGCACGATAACATCTGCTGGGTCCGTTCGTGATATTGTACTGAGTCAGACCGGCCACTAGATATTATAAAAACTTTTTTTACAACATCTAACCGGCTTCAACCAGGGCCGATTTGCTGGCATTTGTTGGACAGTTTTGTTGTCTATCTCCGAAACTCATCGTTAGATTGACTGCCTCTGTGGCGCGGTGGGAATGTGTCCGACTGCTACGCAAGAGGTCGTGGGTTCGATTTCCACACGGGACACCACTTTGTGAGATCCACAAAGTGTTGTCGGAACAACACTTTGTACACTGTGTCCATGACTTGTATGTTTGTAAAGTCCCCCGCGACACAGGGCTTGTACCATACTGCGGGCGGCGCCTTTAAAAAAAAAAGATCTTTATGAAATATCGGGATAGGGACCATTTCGGAATAAGCCTCTGACGAATAAAAAACGCTCGGCCGAGCTACATGGTAGGCGGAGTGGGGGGTGTTAAGTTTTATTTTCGTTACGAAATTTCTTGATTCGGTCGCCGCGCTCAAAGCCCACGATAAAAGCTATGCAATAGCCTAAAAATGATTTTGAAAATCAGACAGAGTTATGCCCGAAGATACGTAAAAAAACATCCGAATTGAGAACCTTCTCCTTTTTGAAGTCGATTATAAATAAAAGAAATACTCACATTACTGGGCTGTAGTCTAGCGGCACGTCGGTAGTATTGCAACGCAACGTCGGGTTGCGCTTCATTAGCCAGCCACTCTAGTGCTGTTAGCTCGCACGGCCAGACTGCTTCCACCTTAACAAATATATACTTATTATAATAACAATAACATTAATTGTATACTGTCTTCAACTGGCATTGTATGTACAAGCACTCGTTTTATGCCAATTTTGGGTTAGGTTTCAAGTATAATACTGATTGGCAGTTTCATTTGTAGAAGAACAATATTAGATGAAACAAACATTTATGACATATTACTAATACTTTATCTAAAAAAAACCGGACAATTGCGAGTCGGACTCGCCCGCCGAGGGTTCCGCACGAATCGCGTCTCGCAGGTTTTTTAAAGACCATATTTTTTATGATTTAATTACAAATGTATAGTTTTCAGACTTTTCCCTATGCTTGTACTCGTAGTATATGACGGTATTACTTGCCAAATTTCATAGCTCTGGGTCAACGAAAAATAGCCCTGTAAATTTTGATTCCTTGAGTCTCGAAATGTACGTTTTTTGCGGCATAAACGCAATCTTTTCTTGGTTTTACTTCCAATATTTTTAATTTTAACTCGATACGCGTTTTCGAGAAAAAGGGTCTTGACAGACAGACGGACGGACGGACAACAAAGTAATGCTATAAGGGCTCGGTTTTTTCCTTTTGATGTACGGAACTCTAAAAACATCAAAAATTAAGAATAAATATATTTTTTAAGCAACGGTAGCAAGGGTTAACTAAACTAACACACGGCATTGAGCTTAGCTGGAGGGGTTAACAGGATTACCAACTATAGGCCGACCGCTTAACTCGCGCGGGACAGAGAACGTGAGTTCTCTGTCCCGCGCACACCGCTCACCCACCCGTTAACATCACCCCGCGCTCCCTTCTCACCGCGCAGGCGATATACGAGTTAAGCGGTCGGCCTATAGTAATGTGGGACCCACAAACACACATGGCTATGTTTTATCTTAAAAAAAAATACTATCAGCTTTCTGAACAGGCATCAATTCTTTTGCTTATTTTGGTGTAAATATATTGTTGAATATAATGACGATGTGGCAATGTGTCTAAATGGAATAAAAAACGAACAAATTATGCGAATAAAAAAATGTTAAATAGCACGATAGAAACGCAAAATAAAAAAACAACATGACACACCTACTCGCATTAATAGAATTCTAATTACGTTGATACAGATGTTTATCAGCATATATTTCCAATAACAAGTTACGGCGCAAATATACTGTTTGTGAAACTTTCGCGTCATATTATTACAATTACCCAAATGTTTCGCGAAAACACAAGGTTATTTCCTTGTGTACGTCAATAGTGACGATAACAGACCTCTTTGTATAGAATTTTTTTTTATACTTTAAAATGACTTTGTATGGAATATTTTTTTATACTTTAAAATGATGAAGTTCTTTTTTTAATATCATAAAGTGTTCCTATACACTTTATATAAGACCTATCCAACGACACCCCATAACAATGGGATAAACGAGAAAAAAAAACATCGCGATTTTATGTGTAGGGGACGACATTGACGTGTAGAGACAATTAAAAATTGACCAATGTCTAGAAAGAGTCAACGCTACTTTGCGGATAATACCTGTCAAAGGCCGCACGAGTTTTGCTCTCTTTCACGCTTTGCAGTCAACATTTACGTTTTAGTAAAAAGGGATGGCGTGGTCCAGGTCTATACGTCAATAGTAGGGGAGGAACCCAATTTTTGTCGGCAAATTTTGTGGGCGTAACTAATATGTAAATCCATGCCAATTACCTACAGCTTTCTAATACTTAGGGTCTATGGACCAACCTGGGGACAGACCGACGGACAGACATAGCTAAACCATAAGGATTACTTATTTACTACGAAAACCTAAAAATATTTTTAGCGAATATCTACGTGTGGCACATCATTCGACAAGTCTCTAAGATTTTTTTTGATTAATTTAATATTTCTGAAAATAATTCCTCCGAAAGTTGCAAAAATTGCGTCCCCCCTTTATCTTTTGGACCGTATGGCCAAAAAATATATATAAAAAACTAAGGCAACGGTTAATAAATACTTTCAACTAAAATTATTTTCAACATGATTGCAGGATATACCTACCTTCATTGAGTTATTGCCAAAAAACGTAAGTATCATGTAGATATGCTCTTTTGCTGGTCCCCTTTTTAGATCGTATTTTTTCATTTGTAGTGCAATTATTAGTAGTAACAGCTGCGCGGTTTATATGGTTCCGTTTACATGGTGCGAAACCAGCAAAGCAAAAATCCAATTATCACATTTTCATTTCCCATATTAGTTGTATTTTATAATTGTTTTAGCCCGCAGGTACCCCAGAATAACCGTCGAATATCGCGATAAAAATTACTTCTCCCATGTCCAACCTATCTGTGAACCATATTCATCAATATTGATTCAGTGATTTGGTCGTTAAAATGTAACACGCAGACAAATAGTTACTTTCTAAATTATCTTTTCTGTGTACCGTGTAGTGGAAAATAATAAAATTACTCACATCTTGGTAATGATGCTTAGCAGTCTGTGTGTCACCCATTTCGCTGTGAAGTTGCGCAAGTGCACATGTAACACCTGAGTCCCAGCTACCGATGAGACTATACCTGCATATTTAAATAGTGGTTGAAATGACCAGTATATATCAGGTAGCTTACATATCAACCCATATGATGGCCCACTGCTGGGCACGGGTCTCCCCAGTAGAACGTACTGGTATGTAGATCCTAAGGGTAATTCCCATAATCGCCACGGTTGGCGAGCGGGTTGGCGATCGCAGTAAGGCTTTAAGTACGCAGAGGACGCTGCTGCCCGTCCTACGGAGTGAAATCCCTGAGTCGCCTTGACGACACCCACGGGAAGAGATGGGGTGGTGCTATTCTTAAGCCGGCACCACACGGCAAAGCCGGCACCACACGGCAAAGCCGGCACCACACGGCATGTAGCTTACTACATAGTAAAGATATACAAAAGCAAGGTTCGGGTTCTCTTACGATGGAAGAAATTAGTTCTTATTGGAAATTGTGGCAAATGAAAACAGCACCAAAATAGTCAAGGTTTCCGGAAGCTACCCGAAAAGCCTAAAGTCCACACTTGTGATTGTGACATGCGAATAAGTACCTAAGCTTGTACGATGTGACGTCACTGGGTGAATGGATAATATTGTGACGTACATCTGTCACATATTTCGCCTATTAGGTTGATTTTCCTATGACGCTGATCGTCGGCGCTGACTAACTGACGCTGTATGTAATTAAATGTAACCTTTCTGAGTGACGTTGACCGATCAGCGCCGACATGCGTAGGCTCCTCATATTTATAAAATTATATAAATTACGGGCCTTAATCGCGTAAATACATAGTGTGCGTCAAGCGCCGTCGATCAGCGTCACTGTAAAACCAATCTTACTGTTGTTTTTTTTGCTGAACAACTAAAAAATAAAACCAATCAATAATAAAGTGTAATACATATATACAACGTTATTCTTGATATAGTGCCAACCTGTAAGTAGTTTGTTCAGAATCAGTAACACATTCCAATGTTATATTTTACAATTAATTAATTATTCAGTCATTAATTAATTATTATTTTTAAACTTTCGCGATTTTTATACATATTAGATATATTTCGGGACTTAATCGCGTGAATTATTTAAAGGTACGAACCTTTTATTTACCCGACGTTTCGATCGAATTGCACCGATTGAAGTGACCACGATTTTTTTATATGATTTCTTGAGGTAAAAATCTGGTTGGGGTGTCTGAGCTTTTGCACTATTCGAAAAATAACCTTGTATAATAATTAATTCACAATTAGTTCACGCAATCTCCAAAAAATGCATATTGCATTTTTTGGAGATTGCGTGAACTAATTTTTTGTAGCGAAAACGCTATTTATTGTGTTTATATTTAGTGCTATTTAAAAAATCCGGGCAATGAAGCGGTCGAAAAAAGGTTTACAAATTTGGAAAATTTTGGCGACATGATACATACGAACATAGCAAGTTAATATAGAGCTTGTAGAAAAAGTAATCATGCAATTATTGTAAAGTAATCTTGATTAAAACTACATTTTGTAGTTATTAATCGAAAATATTTAAGTGATTACTTTATAATTTATTAACGACTAGCTGACCCGCGCAACTTCGTTTGCGTAATTGCATCACTTGACTCTAACAAAAAATTGCACTTTAAAGCTTAATATTTTATAAACGGATCCCTAAATCTAAAAATAGTCTTCCCAACCCCTAACTATTTTTAAAAGACCTATCTGATGATACCCTACACGATGGGGTAGGTAAGAAAAAAAATCACACTACATATAGGGGAGATAAATATTGTTTTCTAGATTTTGTTCTTTCACTTTGTCGATGTAAGTAATATGTGTATCTATGCAAAATTACAGCCTTCTAGCACCAAGAGTCTCTGGTGCGGTCGGACGGACAGACATAACGAAACTATAAGGGTTCTGTTTTACATTTTGGCTACGGAACTCAGGTGCTCAGTCCATCGGTCCTCTCTTCTCTTACTAAAATAAAATTAATCGCGATTATGAGTTTAATTTTATTTTAAAATTAGCGGACACCCGTGAATTCTTACGAACTAATCAAACTAATCCCGTTCCCACGGGATGTACCTAGATGTTTTCCAGGGACAAAAAAGTAGCCCAACTTACTCCCTATAACAACAGTTATTTTACAAGTGAAAGTCTTGTCAAAATCGGTAAGTATGATTATACGGCCATGCCATAAGTTCATCAATTGGGTACAATATAAGTGAATACTGAAGGTACCTATCTATTTAAAATAATAGTAAATGGTCGTCTCGTGAGCAACGTTGCCACGTCGTGCAAGTCGGGTCGGCTGCACGAAGCGGTAACGTTGTAAACTATAATACGCGACAACAGCGCGCGACGACTCGCGCGGTATTGACAATTTAGGTATATAAAAATTATTATTATTATTATTAATAATCTGCAGAACGTAAAAAAAGTAAATCCTTAACGTAAAAAATAGCGGGGCGAAGTTCGCCAGGATAACTAGTTACAAATAAAAACTGAAAACACAATCTTTTAGATGCTTTTAGCTTGAAGTTGTGTATTTAACCAACGTGCATTCGTAGTAAATACGCAAAATATTAGAAAATAGGTTTTGGTTAAAAAGTATTAGTAAGTACTGTTTTTTTTTTAAAAGACGACTCCCACATTAGGGTGCAAGCCCTGTGTCGCGGGGGACTTTACAAACATACAAGTCACGGACACAAAGTACATCCAGACTCGGAACAACCATTTGTAGATCATACAAAGTGGTGTCCCGTGTGGGAATCGAACCCACGACCTCTTGCTTAGCAGTTATTAATAGGTACGGCATTTTAAAACTTAAGGTAGTTATAGTTCATGAGAATCTTTATGACCGTTCTAAACATTGGCGCGCGGGCGATTGCGCAGGTAGGAATGCCCGCAATCTTCTTTAAATACGTTACTGCGCAGCGACTCGCGCAATACGCAGAACGGTCATAAAGATTCTCACTTTTCAATTTCTTTTTCTTCAATAAAATCATCTTTATCAAAAGGAATTAGGCAAATGGTGCTGAATTTTGTAAGTAACCAATCTTTGTGTACCGGTGGCTTTTATCCACATTTTCTTAGCAGTAGGATCGCCTGGAAATCTAAAAAAGAAAACAATATACCTAGGTAGTTATTGCAAAAATGCATTCTCATTCCTCCGGTTATCTGTTTCATAAATCAAGCGCGATCAATTCGCGATTAAAGAAATCGATCTAATGTGCCTAAACATAACATCACTACTTGTAGAAAAATTATAAAATTCCCTGTATCACGACATTTCTTTGTTGTTGTGTTGTTCAATCGTTTGAATTTCATTGCGTACTTTCAACGTAAACGAATACGAAACAAAACGAATAGAGCAAAAATACGCCAATACGAATTTATCGACGTAGTATCACTCAAACACGTAAATAAATCATTTTAAAATTAATTTCAACCTAAGGATCAACAAAATTACTTACTGATGAAAGGATACATCTCCCTTGGTACGGTTTACATTCTTCTACGAGTTTTTACAACTTATAACTTATACTTACAATTAGGCGTTTTTTGTTGCACTACACGCGACGTCATGCGGCCACGATCGAACTTTGAATACCTAATATCACGCACGCCCCAATCGGCGCCGATGCGCTCATTGGAGATAGGCTTTGACTTACTACTGACGATATCGGATGACGGATTCTAGTTATATGTGTTTTCTGAGATTATAAAGCTGAAGAGTTTGTTTGTTTGAACGTAAATCTCAGGAACTACGGGTCCAAATTGAACTATTATTTTACTGTTGGATAGTCCATTTATCGAGGAAAGCCATATAACGTCAAACTCCGACCAATAGGAGCGGAGCAGCAATGAAAAATGTTGCAAAAACATGGAAAATTCACGCAACCAAAGTTGAGCGGGTCAGCTAGTGAAATATATAAAGTGTAAAATGTATCAACTACTTTGTTTATGTGAAGTGTACATTGTACGTATCAAGTATAATAATAATATAACAATATATCTTGGGACAACTCACACAACGCTATCTGATCGCAAACTAAGCAGAGCTTGTACTATGAAAACCAGACAACTGATAAACATACTTATATATTTCTAAATACATACATATTATAGATAAATAACATCCAGACAGAATAAACCATCGAGCTCATCACACAAAGTTTTATCCTGGGTGTGGATCTAAGTAAATACAGGGTACAGACCAGTGCTCGGCGGCGGGCGAGTCCCTGGCGTGCGTGTGCGCGGTGCGCGCGAGCGCGGCGGCCGCCAGCGCGCGCAGCGTGGCGCCCGCGCCCGCCGCGCCGCGCACCAGCGACCAGCGCGCTACTGCGCCCGTTGTACTACTCTGCTCGTTGCTGTTCTCTAGCGCCAGAGCTGTCGTGGAAAAGAAAGGAGAATTCAGATCCAAAGATATAACCACCATCCCCAAATACAATGTGCACACTTGCGTAACAACTCCTTGCACGTGCGGCCTAATTGCCATGTTTACACTAACCAGCATGACTGCGTCTGATTTCCGATTAATGGCATACAACTAGCATGCATATGTTGCGTGTATTTTACTCGCTTATGTATTTTCGATAAACATGGCCCGACGGCCACGCACAATGTTAGGTTCCGTAGTCTCCCCCTCCCCCCGTTCGAATAATGCGGCTTAAGAAGCGGGGTTTCTGTTGTTTTTGTTTCATACTTACACGTTATACCTACTTAATAATATTTTTTAATGGATATTGTACGAAAATTTTGTTACTTCAAGTATATGTATGTATTTAGAAATATATAAGTATGTTTATCAGTTGTCTGGTTTCCATAGTACAAGCTCTGCTTAGTTTGGGATCAGATAGCGTTGTGTGAGTTGTCCAAAGATATTATTATTATTATTATTATTATAATTGCCTTTTTAAGCTTACTAGGAAATATTCTTTGTTCACTACCTAAGTTGATTAAGTAGCTAAGTACAGGTGCTATGTAAGTAGCAACATCTTTTACTACTGAGGTTATTACACCATCAATGCCAGCACTATTTGTATTTTTTAAAGATTTTATAATATTCAAAATGTCAGTTGGTGTTGTTGGACTTATAAAAGAAAGTTATAAATAAATTTCTTGGATACACGCAGGTTTACTCATTGAAGTTTGTCGACTCAATTCAAAGTCATCTTGTATATACTGCGTACTATCGTGATTTTTTTCGCACACCCAACATCAACCATTTAGCTGGCAGGGAGGGCCCTGCCAGCTAAATGGTTGATGTTGGCTCTGGAGCTAAGCTGCGGACGGACGGACGGACATGGCAAAACTATACACATATTATCGCCGTTAGGGGGGACATTCTAGAGAAACATGTATTTACAATCGATGTCTCTACAATAGTTACCTAAGTCGTGTGCGGCTACAAGATCAGCGGGGTCGAGATGCGTGGCCGCAGCGAGTTGTTCGGCGGCGTGCGCCCACGCCAGCGGGTCGGTGTCGGCCGCGCGCGCGCTCGCCAGCGCGCACGTCACGCGCGCCGCGCACGAGTACGGGTCGTCGCGCGACGCCGCCTCGCTCAGTGCGCGGGCTTCCGACCAGTTACTTAGCTGGACATAAAAAAAACATTTTGCGTTGTATAACCTACATCTATACAAATATTATAAAGCTGAAGAGTTCGTTTGTTTGTTTGAACGCGATAATCTCAGGAACTACTGGTCCGAATCGAAAACATATTTTACTGTTGGATAGCCCGTTTATCGAGTAAGGCTATAAGGCTATATAACATACGACAAGAGAGAGAAGCAGCAATGAAAAATGTTGCAAAAACGAGGAAAATTTATGCATACGAAGTTGCGCAGGTCAGCTAGTTTATGTTATATCTATTCACTTACATCTATCCACTGTTACAAGTCCGAGATGAGTTACATATCTTTGAACGAGACAGTTTGATTCAACATCGGGGATGTGGAGAAACTTGCACGACAGGGGGCAGGTGAAATTGACTCGACACAGCTGTTTAAGACGTTTTGATGTGGTGCAATTGCCTTAACACTAGCCAAATGTATACTTTGTATCTATCTTTAACAATTTCGGGGAGAGAGTTTCAACCTCAAATCTCTCCCCTCTTCTGGGTACGTCCTGCAAGTAGAATACTCAGATGACGTACCGCATACGCCACAAAGGCAGCATCAGCGTTAGCCTCAGCCCGCAGCACTCTATCCTGCGGATTAGCACGTGCGACGGCTTTGAGCCTGGTGAGCGCATGTCTTGCGGCGGGCGCGGCGGGAGGCTTCAACGTGCGCAGTCCCGCCAGCGCCGCGCCCAGCTCCAGCCGCGCGCCCGCCGCGCCGCCGTGCGAGCCGCGCAGCGCCTCCACGCACCACGACGAACTGAATAACAAGAACGGGGCTGTTAGTGAGTATGCCTACATTTTGAGCCAGGCAGACCAAATGGTCAAAGGCTTCATCTGAACTGAACTTTGGTTAACATTTGTTGCAATCATAAGTTATGCTGCGGGCACTACTAAAAGCAAGCAAAAAATGTATAGGTAAACAATAGCGAAAAACGCCCAAGCAGGCATAGACGCGCACGTACACAAATCTCAGTCGAACTCGGTTGAATGACAATCGAGACTGTTGAGATCTCCGTACTCGGGGGTCTTTATATGCGTGAAGTTGTTGTTGACTTATAAGCTGGCCTTCTGTTATTATGATGTTTATTAACCAACTAGGATGAAGCCAAAAAGAGGGTATATGATTAATGTATGTAGGTTTATAGGTACTTACATACATTAACGCGACCAGCGCGACAGTCAATACTACAAGTGTACGCACCCCGCATCAGTGGCGCGCTCGCTGTACCCCATGGCGGCGGCGGCGGCGCGCGCCAGACAGCGCTCGGCGTGCGCGGACGCGCGCCGCGACCAGCGCGACAGTCAATACTACAAGTGTACGCACCCCGCATCAGTGGCGCGCTCGCTGTACCCCATGGCGGCGGCGGCGGCGCGCGCCAGACAGCGCTCGGCGTGCGCAGACGCGCGCCGCGACCAGCGCGACAGTCAATACTACAAGTGTACGCACCCCGCATCAGTGGCGCGCTCGCTGTACCCCATGGCGGCGGCGGCGGCGCGCGCCAGACAGCGCTCGGCGTGCGCGGACGCGCGCCGCGACCAGCGCGACAGTCAATACTACAAGTGTACACACCCCGCATCGGCGGCGGCGCGCGCCAGACAGCGCTCGGCGTGCGCGGACGCGCGCCGCGACCAGCGCGACAGTCAATACTACAAGTGTACACACCCCGCATCGGCGGCGGCGCGCGCCAGACAGCGCTCGGCGTGCGCGGACGCGCGCCGCGACCAGCGCGACAGTCAATACTACAAGTGTACGCACCCCGCATCAGTGGCGCGCTCGCTGTACCCCATGGCGG